>VZTO01016666.1:137504-166163 GCA_013400615.1 Syrrhaptes paradoxus | reverse complement strand
ATATATAAATAAATAAAATTTAAAAAGAAATAGCTGTGCCTTTCACAGGCTTTTTCCTAGTGCCTAATTTTTGCTCTTTAAATGTATATGCAACTCCCATATTTTGCAGGATTTGTAACGCATTATCTGACTAAGTACAATGAGAATTGTGGCTTTGAAAGGCTTACTAGAAATGTAAGATGTAATTTGCTGATTCTGGAGTTTTTTAGTATAATAAACAACTGAGAGTGATGCAGACATTTGGGTATATAAGTGGGTATTCTGATTTAATGTTAAAAACCATACAGAGCTGCACTAACATTAGCTAATGGCCAAGTTGCAAATTTAAATAACTTGGTTATTTTGTTTGCCTTTAGTAGGGTCAGTTGTCCTGCAAGTTTTCCCATGTATACATCAGAAGTAGTTCCTTAAGTTCCTGAATAAGATAGTTCTCTTATGGTATCACTTTATCTGAATTCTTTGTTGTGTCCGTCTTTTGCGTGAGATTTGAAAAGTTCTCTATTTCCTTTTGGGCAAAACCGAAGTATTTACGTATCAGCCTCTGTTTTGATGTGTGTTAATGTTAGTTCACGTAGCTTTACTTAACATCCACTTCAATTACGCTGCATTTTCAGACCTGCAAAATCAGGTAGACTGACGGTACCCTGGGGTAGCTGAATTCAGGTGGGATCATTATTATCTTTAGAATAACTGGATTTCACAGAGCTTATGGATTGCAACTGATGTTCATCTAGACGAGAGTTTAATAAATGTCAGTTGTAACTTGTGGTCAGATTGGTACTTTGTAGTTGTTTTGGGAAACTTTTTCTGTAGGTTTTGTGGCAACTCATGTTCTTCATTGCACTGCACACTAGATAACTGTGCATGTTCCCTTGAAGTAAGGTGGTTACTGGTAGCTTGGATGAATGTTCACTCTGTATCTTTGCACTGTTATTTTCTTTTTGTTTGGATTATGTACAGGTTTGTCACTTTCAGGTTTGATAACTTTTAAAATAGTGTAGCAAAGATCTGAACATCCCATTTATGTAAGTAAAGCATTTGTAGCCTACTAAACAGTAGTTATTTGAAAAAAAAATGTGGCTCTTTTCTTCAGTTCTTTTCAGTCTTAATTTTTTTTTCTCTTTAAAACAGGTGGTTATGCTTGTACTAGCGTGGAAGTTGGATGCACAAAACATGGGCTACTTTACATTACAAGAATGGTTAAAAGGAATGACATCACTACAGTAAGTGCTTTGAAAAACCTCTTGTTATAGTAAACCCATGATGTTTGGATGTTTTGACTCATAACATGTAAAGCAGAGGGCTCTACTGTCCTGTTTATGGTGTTATGGCCACTTAGAGACAACTTGAAACCTGATAGCTGCATGTTTAAATAAGGTTGGATTAAAATGTCTTCAGTCTCAAGAAAAAAGTAATGTCCTGAGGTTTGACATTGTTTCTGTCCCCAGGGATATCTATCTTTGTCACTGGATTGGACCTATATATTGGATATTGTTGTTAGAACATACATAGTTTAAAATGCTAAATAATACAAACCCTTTCTCTGATTCCACATTGTCATGTTCTTTCTAAGAGTTGCTTTCTCCAGTTAAGAGCTTATCTTCATGGCATAGTGAACATAAATGTAGTTGAATAATCATGTCTCAGAGAGAGGTGGAGAAAGAACTGTGTTTTGACTTATCTTCCAGAACAGAATCACTGAAACAGTGTTGGAAGTTGTATAATTTCAGCAAAATTATAGAAGTATTGTTTCACTGCTGTGGCTTGCTGGTTGGTTGCCATGTGTAGGCAATCTCTGTTGAATCTGTTGGAGAGTGCATTTTCTACAAAGCCAAATAAATTTTTATCAGAGTACCAGTGTAAGATTTGGCTATTTTATCTAAATCTGTTTCACACTGTGGGTTTAATCAAGGCATTTTATGCAGACAGACTCATAAACGTGCCTTTGTACAAAGTGATGTATTTTGAACAGAGAGATGGGGATACATGTTAGACATTCTTTTCTAAAATATCAGATATCTGTATAAGAATGCAGACTCTAAATTCACTTTGTGCTTTTTTTGTAGATGTGATACTACAGAAAAATTGAGAAATTCTCTGGATTACTTGAGATCTTTATTAAATGAGCCTACCAATTTTAAACTTATTTATAGATATGCGTTTGACTTTGCACGGGTAAGTACTGTGAAAGACTAGCATCTGAAATTAAAACTTTACTTTCATAAGTAATAATTGCAAGGCTGTATACTCCTAGGTATATTTCTCTTAAGATACTACTCAAGATTGCTTCTAACAACTGGAACTGTCAGTGTTCTAAAAAAGTATATACAAAATGCCAGAAATGGAGAAGTGTATAGGAGGCTTGATGTTCAGTGATTTAGTGTTTTGACATGTTTTGTTAACTTCTTTGCTGCAAGCTATTTTATTACCTCAAGGAAATAATTTAGACCCTCTTCTGTTGCATGTTGGAGCTTTGCCACTTACTTCCACTGGCTTCCTAATTACCCTGGTTTTTTTCTTCTTACTGTTTGAATTTTGTAAGCATAAACATATTTAAAACAGGAAGGCACTTCAGGTGTTTCTGCAGGTGGTAAAAATAACTAACATTGTAAAAGCTGGATATGATATAAACACTGGTTCAGAAGACTGTTGAAAAGTCGTTAATAATGTTCTCAGTATTTATTAAACAATATCCTGATATCAGTCTTCTTACTATAAAAATATGTTGATATAATTGTACCTCGTTTTGGAAACCTTAATATGCATAAGAATATTCCTACTTAAAGGATAAAATAAAAGAACTTGAATTTTCTGAGTTAACATTTTGACATAGAGTTTGGACATCCATCTTGCTAACATGATGGACTGTACAGAAGATTTAACATTAAAATGACTACAGGCAAAACTGAAGCTCAGATTTCAGTGCAGGAGAACAAAAAGCACCAAGAAAATTTGCAGCAAAAAAAAAGTAAAATAAGAAAAATAAAAAGAAGAAATCAAACTTATAGCAATTCTGATAGTTAAGTCTGTCATAAGTAGCTCAGATTTGCGGTACATCAGTGCTTTCTGCGTGTCAGCATGCAGAGATTCATGATAATTGACTTTTAACCAAGGAAACCTGCAGCTGCATATGACAGAATGCACGGTATTCTTATGAGAGGAGAAAAAGCCATATCAGCAACTTAATTCCTCCTTTGCTATGTGAAGATTTATTCTGCCAGCTTCGCTCAATGTAAAATGGAAAGGCTAGAAATAATGAACATTACCAAAGAGGTTCAAGGTACTGATGAAATATTAGGAATAGAGTAAAACATTTTTTTAATAGTAGCTAATCTGCACCAGCTGATTGCCTGTCAAAAGTAAGTGAAGAAACTTAAGAAGAGGATAGTGGGTGGAATACCCAAGAGGTACCAAATTAATGTGACAAACAGTGGTCTTGAAAAAGAATTTGAACATCGAGACACAGATGCTGTGACATTATATGTGATTTTAAAAAACCCCAGATTGTAGAATTGCAAGTTAAAAGTATATCAGCAGGGTAATTGTCAAAACAATATTGGGTTAATAGAACTACTGAACTTTTAATACTGTGGAGCCAGCTGTAGTCTAAGGGAGAATGGCATCCAGGAAGAATAGAAATGAATGCAGACGAAGGCTGATATATTTATCTAGGTGTGCCAGATGAATCTGTCTATAATTTTTATCAGAATAATTGAAGTGATTGAAAGGAAAAAGCTAATGGGAGCAGTTCTGGGTTTTGATTCAGAAGACTGAGTAATTTCCATCCTGAGGGTAATAATTTCAGGGAAGTGCTCCATGGCAAAAACCATTTGTCTAAACTTCTGAAGTTTTACAAGAGAATTTTTTGAAAGTGTCTATTGTGATTTGGTATTTAGAGTTAGTTTGTCAATAAAAACAAGTATCATCAAGTTTTTATGCAGCATGCATAAAAAATGCATGCGTGGATTTGAGGAAATAATTTAAAACACCATATGTTAGTATTGAGCACAAATACATTACTTGCTCCCAGTTTGCTATTTTCATTGCAAAGTTTGAGAAAACACAGATGGATGTATTTCGTGGCTTAAGTGAGTCTCTTACCTGAAGTATTTGGGGAGGAAAAATCTCAGAAAGACTGTCTATCATTAATGTAGAAGAACTACTGAAATTTATCAGAGTTTGCCAATATATTCTTTCCACTGTATCCAAGAAAGAGAATGTAAGTATCTGGATTGTATGTTAAGAATGAAATCGAAGCATCTGCCGTGGCAGATGTGCCATTAGGCAGTTGGAGGTGGGTATAAAGAGCTTATCTGAATTATTTGTTCTGAACAGTAGTCAGAGAGGGAGAATGTAGAAACTTAAAAATGTATGGCATGTAAAAACAGCATGGCCAAAGTAAAGGCAACAGAGCCTGATTTCATTAACACCTGAGCGTGTGGGAAGACTTCGGAGTATAAACAGTATGGGAAATAAAATGTGTTCTCACAGAAGTATGATTTCTGCTTAAAGGTGTCTGTGACAGAGGTGTAAATGGGCTTTGGAAAGAGGATTAGTTTTTTGGAAGTATTTGATGTTGAAATAACTGAAAGAATTGTAATTTTGTTAAGACAAAAATGCCTTTGCAGGTTTGTTTTTCAGCTTTATTGCTAACTGAAAAGCGTTGTTCATCCTGAAATTTACTTTTTTCCTCTAGATCAGATTGAGAGAAGTCCCTCTTGTATTAAGTGACCAGAATGTAAAACATGTTTTCAGAGTTGCTGGCCTCCCCACTTTCCTTCCAAAAACAAATCTACATTAAATTCTGTTCACACAGTTTTTGAATTGAGGTGTATTTTGTATGAAATGGATTTTAAGAAGAGAGGATAACCTTGTGGCTAACACATTCAGTTGTTGTCTGAGAACTGGGATCTCTTTATCACATTCTTCCTACATGATTGAAGACAATTCAGTTATGTTTTGAGCTTGTTTTTTTAATAAAGATGTGTATTCTGTAATACATACAACTGCCCTTGTACAGGTGAGGCATAGGACTCAATTCCCTTTGTCTTGGCTAGCTGTCGTGCGCTGTTCTGTTAGGTACCCACTGTATCCTGGATATCCGTATAGACCTGTTTTTTCTTAATTTAGATTTTGCAATCTGCAATCATGAGTACCTATAGAGAGATCAAAGTCTACAGTAGCCAAAATGGAACTTTATTTTTTGTGATCTCATTAATTTCTGAATTTGTAGCTTAATGATGTAACCAAGGCACAAAAGGGTGGGGGTTTGCATCCCATTTCTCTCCAAAATCTGTTTGATTTCAAGAAAACAAAAGTAGATGGATAAACTGCTTAAAATAACAAAATGGAATCTCATGTAGGCATGTTCCTTTTGAGGTGTGCAGAACTTGTCTTATCAAATATATTAACTTTCCCACTGGTGAGATGTAATGAATCTGCTAGGTACAGATGATGCTTTTTCTTAGCAGAAACAAAAATATCACCCCCTAAGCCTTAATATACTACTGCTACATTGAACTAAAACTAGGGCAGTTCTGAGAGGAGTCTCCATGTCCTACTGTGTTATGTTCCCTCTGCTCATTTGATACTTTGTTTAATCTGAATTTAATGCAATCAGTAGATTAACAGAACAAAGAACCTCCTTGGCTCACTCTTGCGTAGGCAGTGTTACTTGATAGCTGTTTAACTATCTACTGACAGTTCATGGAGTTGCAGTAATACTGTGGGAAATGTGTGCAGGGATACTATTTCAAGGGACGTATGGCTGTGCAGAGGAATACACGCAAACATGGGTATGGATCTAATGACCATTGCTTTCTCAGAAAGGTCTGAAGTCACAAACAGGAGTGTATGCCTCATTTGCAATAGCAGTGAAGGTTTTTTCAGAAAGTCTATAAAAAGCAGCATCTCTATATAGCAAGCCGTTAGCTGTGAGTAAGGCATTCTTACTAGGAAGTTGTGTTTTAGTAAAAACCACTGCTAGATACTGATATTTATTATTTATTTGTTAACTTATTATATGTATGGGTGTGATTAGTACAGGCAGTGGCGAAGTGACAAATCCTGAAATCATGGTCTTTTTTTTCCCCTTTTGACCTTTTTATGCAGGAAAAGGACCAGCGCAGCCTAGATATCAATACTGCCAAGTGTATGTTGGGCCTTCTTTTAGGAAAAACATGGTCACTTTTTCCAGTATTTCACCAGTTTCTAGAGGTATGAAGTTTGAAACAGAATTATATTTTTTTTTTCTATCTTCTCTGATACTTTAATTAGACGTAGAATGAACAGCTAAGAATTTTTTGTTCTGATTTGGGATATACTTACCCCCAAAGCAGCACTTGTAACTGGTTATCTTTCCTTTCTTCCTTTTCCCCAAATCACTATGCTGTTAAGGTTTATTTAATGCAGGACAAAGTATAGAATATCTTTGATTTGCTTTTGGACTTTAATTT
Organism: Syrrhaptes paradoxus; assembly: GCA_013400615.1. Taxonomy (NCBI): domain Eukaryota; kingdom Metazoa; phylum Chordata; class Aves; order Pterocliformes; family Pteroclidae; genus Syrrhaptes; species Syrrhaptes paradoxus. The sequence continues at coordinate 159,708 of VZTO01016666.1, read as the reverse complement.
TGTTGTGGTATGTTTTTCTGCTAAAAGATGTCTTAATCAGAAACATGAGTTATTCAACACTAGTTTGATTTAGTGGTTCCTTTAATCCTGTTTCATTTTAGATGGCATACAGATTAAAATAATAATTCATTACAAAGTTTAAATTTTCTGTAAGGAAATCTGAACTTGAGGGAGTTGAAAATATATTTGAATAACTTCTGTTTCTTGCCTTAACCAGCAATCAAAATATAAAGTTATCAATAAGGACCAATGGTGTAACGTTCTTGAATTCAGCAGAACAATTAACCTTGACCTCAGTAATTATGATGAAGATGGAGCCTGTAAGTACTACCATATGTTGGTGTTCTAAAATAATTTATTTCTCTGAGCTTAATCATTCAGTGTCCTCTTACAAAATTTTGTAAAATACAGTTATTTGATCTCTCTACAGGGCCAGTGTTGTTGGATGAGTTTGTGGAATGGTATAAAGGAAAACAGATGACTTAGGAGTTTAACTATGCACAGCCACTCAAGAGTCACTGTTACCACAGTTATGTCAACCATTAGCCATAAACTGCTATTTGTATCAAAGTGCATGCTGCTTTTCTTGCACTGCATCCCTTTTGCAGGGAACTTTTGATGTTTGCTATTTAACAAGCTAGCTATGCTTGCTGTGTAGCATTGTTCTCTTTGAAGGCTGCTTTGCATTTGTATTTACACTACGAATTGGTGAACTTGCCAGCATCTTCACTGTGATTATGTGTATATTGCTGTCTAAATTTTGTATATGTGTATAAAAGAAAAGGCTTCACCTAGGGATTATTTCTGCAGAAATGTATTGTAAAAATAATTTTGTGGCATATTTCTAGTCATCACTTATGTGTTTGTTGAAACTTTAGTTACTTTGTTTTTCTTTTGGTCTCAAATGTAGCATTTCAGAAAATGAAATGAACAGACTACTTGGACATAGTTATGGGAAGAACTATTGTCAATTTTAATATTACTGTTTGAGATGCCAATTTCTGAGGGGAGAAGACATGCTGTGACTTTCTTCACCGGAACTCGCCAAACCTGACCTATTGCTTAACAGGAATGAAACATTGGTGTCTTAAAAATATATATATCACGTATAAATATTAAAACACTGTAATAGTTGTACATGCCACAGATGATTTCCAGTTGAAGAAAGAAGTACTGACTTTTTCATGTTAAAACTGCAGTAGTCATTTCAGGTACAAATGAACAAATTAAAGTATCTTTTAAAAATGGGTTTTAGACTTTTGTAAATTGCCTTTGGCATACTTCTTTTAATTTTTGGTGTACCAAGGGTGTTTGGTCTATATTGCGATGTAGTGAAATTGAAAATTTCAGCTAAAATTAGTGGTTTGGGGAATAAAGTCTGCTCACCCCTAGCACATAGATAATACAGATTTGGGTTTTTTGTTTGTTTGTAACATTAGCCTTTCCTAGGATCTCTAACTTTGTGTTTCTAAGCAGTTTAAAATATTATATCAAATAGTCAAAACATTACTTTTTCTTTCATGCTGGGGATTGGAATTTCCTAGCAGAATGTCCATTGCAGGCAATGGGCATGTTAAACACCAGCATTAAATTATAGTACTATATAGCCGGGACCACTGCCTATTTCACTTATTTCTTTATCTGTATAGGACAGTTCTAGTGATTATTTTGGGGAAAATGAGTGAATGGAATGATGTTTAAGTTGTGTAATTTTGTCATGTTGTCTTTGCCTTACCCTTCTTTATTAATTAATATTAGTGTTGATTTTTATAAATAGGTCATTGCAGTATCCGGTGCTATTAAACTAAGGATTTATTAAAATGTTCTGTATTGATTCACGGAGCATTTAACAAAAAGGGCCAGTGGATGTTTTGGAACAAAGAATAACATTACTTTTCTGTAGAAATATTTTAAAAGGTATTGGTGGTTTTGATTTCTCTAGAATGCAATCCAGGGGAGGAGGGCGGAAAGAGTTTTAGATTCAATGTGAAGTTTTCAGCTCTGTTGAAGGTCCTGCTCTGCCATCACTGAAGTCAGGAAGAACTGTCATTAACTTGACTACTTTCAAGATCAAGCCTAGTTTAGCAAAAGCATATTAGTTTGCTGCCCTGGACCATCAGTTGTAATTGTATTACTACAAGTGGTCAATTTCTGTTCAGATTTGTGCGGTGGTGGTGCTGGTTTTTGTTTGACAAACTGAGCTGCCAAAGACAAAAATGGTGTGTGTTTGTGTGTATTTGCATATACATAAATACAGAATATGTATGCATATATAAAACCTAGAATTTCCTGATGCTAAGAAGAAGATGCTAAGAGGAAAATACTACCTTTCCTGTGAAATAGTCATGTTGGGATTTCCATGACACTGAATAGTGCTCTTTAAATTTAATAGTGGTAAAGCATACATAGTCATTGCTTTTCATGTAGTAATATGCATAACTTTAATTCCATGTTTGATGCCAGTTTGCACAAGAAATTAATTCAGTGGAGTGTGGTATTTAATGTTTACAATAAGCCTTTTACTAAAACACACATTTTGTTAAGACTTCTGATGTAAATGTGTATATTACCATAGTGTATCCATAAGGAAATAGGAGTGGAGCTGCCAGCTTAGTTCTTACAAGAAAGAACTTAGAAGCAATATAACTTTTAACATTAGACTAAATTGTGGTTGCTAAGATTCTAAGTGAAATACTGTAGTTGTTCTTAAATGTTAGGCTAGTTACTGACTCTAGGTAACTCTTTAGCACAAATTGGCATAAATACTGCAACAAATACAAGGTTTGCATAAAAAGTTTTGTATGTCACAAATAATTTGGCTTCCAGTAATGGAAGCAAGAGCCAAAGACACTTTTAATCTATTAATGTTACAGGTATAGCGTTCATGTAACAGGGTCAGCAGAAATCTGTTCAGCTCAACCAGGTGCTCTTTTTTGAAGATTGCTAACATTTAGCAGAATATAAAATTTAAGCAAAGAAAACAGAAGAAAAGAAACCTCAGAAAGTACTCACACTGTATAAGTACACAAACTCTTAATTTTTTATTTGGGTAAAAGTAATTGGGAGTGATGGAAAGAATTAATGTTTGGAAATGAATCGGATGTTGCAAATTTTTTTCTTCTACTTGCAAGCAGGATGAGTCTGTAGTCTTCAGCTGGTTTGTAAACATGCATCTTCATGAAATAAACAACAAATTCAATTACAGCTAGTAGACAGCTTTGCTGACATTTATAGAGAACAAATGGACTGAAATGGTCTGTATGGCTTGACAAACTTCCCTCTGCTATCCATCCTTCTGGTTTGCTTATAGCTGGTAAGCAGAGGATCCTCACATTGCCGGCTCTTGCATTTTGGAGGAATTCCTTCTCATTTTTAAATAATTGTGGAAACTTAACTAAGCTACTCAGTTTACCTTGTATTTAGTACAAATTTGATGTTTGCTTTTTTGTTTGTTATGCCATCATATTGTTGATAAAGTTTTATTTTGGATTTTTTTCCTTTTGAAAAATAATATACAGAATATTCTTGGACAAGACATTGAGAGGTCATTCTGGCAGAAGTGTCATGGGTCTTACACTAATCTTGCTGGTGTACTATTACTGTTCTTATAGCAGAAACTTGATGATCTGTGTACAGTTCATGCTTCATATTTGGGAGATGTAAAGTGGAAAGCCAGTTAGTGAAAGGAAAACAGCATCCAGAGACTATAGCAGTGGATGCTCCAAGTTGATAGATGACAAATGTATGGAGCTCTTTATTAGAATAGCTGTAGAGAATATTAGTAACAGAAGCATTCCACAAATTAAATTTCATTCTGCAGCAAAATAATATTAAGTATTTAAAATATTAATATAATTCTGTGTTACTGTTGTTTTTTCACTTTTTTTATCTTTTTCAAGGAAAGCAAGCTGAAGAGGATAGAATTTATTGGAATGCTTTATGTACTTTTCAGTTAAAACCTGTTTAAGGTTGACTTTACAATACAGTAAATATTCGGGTCACCTTTGTGTAGCCTTTTCTAACACTTGCAGAGGACTGGAGACTTCTCCCATTTTACCACAAGTACATGCATTTTATTTTGTCACAATCAAAGTTAGTTATAGCTCGTTGCTACTTGGTTAATGTTCCCAAGTTATTTTTTGGAGGACAAGAAATGGACTTAAGTTGTGTTCAGGTTTTCTCAGATTTCTGCTGACCCTTGGTCACAAGTCTAACAAATTGTTTAATACTTTTGGAATTCAGGTAGACAGCTTTAAAGGTTAGCTTGTGCCCTGGTTTTAATTATAACTGCTAAAATACCTCTTTCTAGGCCTTATATTTTGTCCTTTCATATTGCTGTAAAAGTATATGGAAACCATCCACCGACTAAATAGTTTGTTGTCTGTAACTGAGACCAAAACTTGGCTTTTTTTTTTTTTTTTTGGTTGTGTTTATTTCTTAATTTTTTCCCCTCTGTATGTGTGTGCGTGTGTACATGTGTTGTCACAAAATAGTACCTACTGACACTGCTGTTGCAGGAACAGCAGTTACCCTGTAACTGTGAATGCTTTATGTCTTAGTTATTTGGATATTACATACATAAGGTGTGCTAAACTCCTATGAGTCATGACCTGATGAAAATACTGTTATGCCACCTAACATGAGTTCATCTGGTTGATTTTTAGGTCTTTTGCTGATGTTGATGTAAAATGGCATCCCACAAATAAACAGTATTTGTGTTGGTTTCAGCAACTGACTTCAGATTTTTCTGTGATTCACACTTAAGAAATTCTCGTACCTGAACATGCATCATGTCAGCTGGCAACCTTTATGTTTAGTAGCAGAGAACTTGTATGTATAATCTTTTCATCTTTGTTTCTAATAGGCAAAAAAGTATTTAAAACTTTGTTGGAGAAAGGCATGTTTCAGATGGGGTGTGTGGGTGTAGAACAGTAGTGTAACACAAAAGTTTTCAAAAAAAGAGTCAGTTGGAGCAGGAATGTCTCTTAAGGTGAAATTTCACAACAATGATCACTTTCTGCTCATCTCGACACAGGCCCATGAGGTCCTCTAGAAAAGCTGTTGATGTGTGGGCTGGATAAGCAGGTAGCAAGGTAGACTGAAAACTGGCTGAATGGCTGGGCCAGAGCGTGGTGGTCAGTAGTGCAAAGTCTAGTTGGGAGCCAGTGGCTAGTGGTGTACCACAGGGTCAAGTCTGGGTCCCGTCCTGTTCAACATCATTGTTAATGACCTGGATGATGGGGCAGAGCGTACCCTCAGCAAGTTTGCTGATGACACCTAACTGGGTGGAGTGGTTGATATGCCAGAGGGTCCTGCTGCCATCCAGAGGGGCCTTGACAGGCTGGAGAAATGGACTGACAGGAACCTCATGAAATTCAACCAGGAGAAGTTCCTCCCCTGCATGTGGGGAGGAAAACCCCATGCACCAGTACATGCTGGGGGCCACCCAGCTGGAAGCAGCTTGTCAGAAAAGGATCTGAGGGTCCTGGTGGACACTCAGTTGAAGATGAGCCAACAATTTGCCCTTGCTGCAAAAGTGGTGAATGGCGTCCTGGGCTGCATGAGATGAAGTATTGCCGGCAGGTTGAGGAAGATGAACCTTCCCCTCTGCAGAGCACTGGTGAAGCCACGCTGGGAGTACTGTGTCCTCTTCTGGGCTCCTCAGTACCAGAGAGACATCGACATACTAGAGACAATCCAGCAAAAGGCCACAAAGATGATGAAGGGACTGGAGCTTCTTTCCTATGAGGACAGGCTGAGAGAGCTGGGATGCTTTCGCCTGGAGAAGAGAAGGTACAGGGGGAATCATGTCAATGTATAGAAATACTTGAAAGGAAGGTGTAAAGAAGATGGAGCAAGACTCTTTCAGCAGTGCCCAGTGACAGGATCAGAGGCAATGGGCACAAACTGAAAAACGGGAGGTTCCATCTGAACATCAGGAAACAGTTTTTGACCATGAGGGTGACTGAGCACTGGCCCAGGTTTTCCATGGAGGTTGTGGAGTCTCCATCCTTGGAGATACTCAAAAGACATATTGACATATGGACTGGGCAGGTGGGGCTTGGACTAGATGACCTCCAGAGGTGCCTTCCAACCTCAACCCTTCTGTTATCTCTGAAAGCATATGCTAAAGAAAATTCCCTTAAGTTACTGAACTGTAATGCTGGAAGAGAAGACCAGTCTAGTAATATTTAAATGTGGCAATATTTGATCTAAGGGTTTGTTTGTGACCTTAAACACTTGCTTTTTTCTTACCTTTTATAAGAGTTTTTCAACTATTTGACTTGTAAAGAGCTGTCATGTTGGTCTGTTTAAAACAAAAGTGGTAGTATCTAAGCAGAGCAGTAGAAAAGCTGCTAGCAATAAGACATGAAACTTACAGCCTAAATGTACATGCTACATTCACAAATTTAGTTTTTAACTGAACTATTAGTTAATCTTACTATTTTGTATTGCTTGCAGAATTACAAATCTTTTTTTTTTTAATAGGAAGCAGACTTAAAACCTGGCAAAGAGAATAAAGAACACATGTAAGACAAATTTCACAAGAAAACTTCTTTTAATACTTTACGCTGTTTGAGCTACCCATCGTAAGACTTGACTTCTTATTTAAAGTTGAATGAATTTGTGTTAGAATTAGAATATTGTAATATAGCACCCATTTTAGAGAGGCAGTTCTTCATTATGTTCATTTTGGTGATGCAGGCTGGGTTTGCCTTCACCAGTTCAGAACATAACCTGCTGCTTGTATTTATCAGAGGGGCTGAGTCAGTCTTCTGTACCATGAAACTTTAATATTACTATCCAAATAGTTGCTGATGTTAGTTATGTGTAGGTTAAATGTGAATGTCTTCTATTTATATTCAAGAGTTATTTTCCAGCCCAGTTATCAGCGTACTCTGAAAAGATTGAAATGTTTTCTACCTACAGCAAAGAACTTCATAGTTATCAAAGTATCATAAATATGTGATTGAAAATGAGAGCCTTGTTTCAATCAGATTACTGTGTCTGAAGATCTCGATTTACTTCAGTATTTTTTCCTGTACTGATACACCATATGAGGGCTATTATGTCCCGTCATCCCCTGAGCTCAGCATGCTGATACCCTGTCAGAAGGCTGTATCCAGATATTACCAACATCCACTTGGCTGCTTCCTTTACGAATTCATACAGCATACGTTCAGCTGTGTTTTTATGGAGGCTGTTCTGTGAATTGGTCTGTTTACCCACTATCAACAGTGATAGTAACATCAGTCCTGCCCCAACATGTGTTTTGCTACCTGGAGTTACTGATGAAGCTAAAGAAGTTTCAACATCCCTGGAGCAGCTGCAGTGAATGTCTCTCTGCAACTGTAACATCTGTGCAGGGAGAGAGCAGGGGGAAAAGGTGGAGTCTGCAGCATAATATACACTCACACCCCGTAAATGCAACTGGCTTTGTACTGGCATAGGTATTCTAGAAAATTCTCAGTGTCCAAACCAGCTAAACTAGTGAAGTTGTCAGTGCAAGGAAGATATAGTGGATTGATATCAGCTGAAATGTCAAGAAAAGGGAGGGGGTAAAACCTCAGAGAGAGATGGTGAAAGAGGTGTAGCTGTTGTAGACAGAAGGGCATGGAGAAATAGGGGAGGAGCAGAGTGTGAGGAGTACTATTTGGGAGCCACAGAAAATATAAAAGATTTGGTGTTCACTTTAAGAGCATTTGCTAATGAAGTGGGGAACTAATAGGAAGGAGTGTTTGGGTTTGAAAGAACAAGTGATAAGAGTATCTGGAGTGATCAGTAGCAACTGAAAGGTGCAAGATGAGGCAGAAATCTGAAGGTAAGTTTGAGAACATCAACAGTGTTCTGACAGTGGAATGAAATACTTTGTCACATATTAGAATTCCTTTGATGAAGGAGCAGATAACCTTTTTCTGTAACTTTGCAACATAAAGGGCAGCTTAGAAAACTCCCAGTTTCTCACAAGCAGTGTACTGTCTGCATCTCCACTGCAGCTTTCCCTGTCAGAAAGAAGATGGGAAAACACCCTAAAGGCTGTCTAAAAGTAAAGAACTGGGTAAAAGTTTCAGACCGATTCCTCATAGGAAGAGCTACGTAACCCCTAAAAGCAGAAAACACATGAGTATTTCCTCATTACTGACAGCCTTTAAAAACACAGTTGGTTTTTATGTCACACAGTTCTCTGAAAATAGCAGCCTTAAATTCAGTAGAAGCCAAGGCATTACATGAGTACTGAGACTATGTGGGCATTAGGAGAGAAAAATTATGGTAGAACAGGGTATAACATTTACACACACATATATGTATTCACGGGAATCAGTATGTAATCAATTGGGAAACATTTTATTTTAGACTTCTTGTATTTTTATTTTTTCTGCGATTTGCAGATTTTAGTGTTTTGTCATTTAGTTCTTGTCTATTCAGACTATGAACAATTCTAGACAGTTAAATGTGTAAAACTTTTTCCTTTCTGTTCAAAAAAACAGAAAATAAATTCAGGCACCTAAACTCCTGAATAATTTGATGACAAATTATTGATTTCCTCAGTAGATTATTTCATCCTTGGTTCTAAAGCTAAGGACTCCTATTAAAGGAATGAAGCTAGCACCTGCTCTTAAAAAAAACCCCAAAACTTTATTATGAGTATAGATATCACTGACAACAGGAATCTTCTGAGAACCAGTTGGAAGGCAAGGTCTGTGTGAATGACAGCAGATGCATTGCTTGTAATTGAATTACAGATGTTGTTGAGTGCAGTTATTTGCAAATACTGTGGTGACCTTAAATCAAATCCATGCAATGCCTCCCTGAAACTGCTCGTAATTGTTCTATTACAGATTCTGAGAAAATCAGCAGTGGAACAAAACCCAAACCACTAGGAGATCTAAGCATAGGTGACTATTGGCTCAATAAATATGTAACTTATAATTGTGATGTTAGATGTGTAAATAATTATTTACAAGTAACTCAAGGGGCTAAACCAAATATTTTTCAAAAGATGAAATAATATTGGCACTGGTCTCCTTGATGAAGATCCTTTTTTAGAGGGAATTACAGTTTAATAATACTACGCTGTCTTTTTTAACTCGTCCTACCCATGTCATTGCATCTGCAAACTACAGGTGATCTCCCGTCAGTAGCTGATCTCCGTAACTGACTTTGCTGCAAGGTTTGAATTCTGTTCTGTTTGAGAAAGAAGGGTTTCATTACTTTCTGTCTTGCCAAGTGAAAAAGTAATTATTTTACTGTAATTCAATACTGCTTGGCTTACTTATCTTTGCAAAACTGTGGGAATTCAGACACTTTTAATCCACAAATTTGGTTCAAAAAGCAGAGGACAGTAATATGTACTATTGCACTGTATAGGGTGAATCCAGAGGAAAGCGCAATAATAGTAACAATGTAATGATAATTTCAGTATTACATTTATTTTAGACAGAAACAAACAGTGCATATTGGAGGCAAATTCTAAGGGAAACTAATATGTTAGTACCAACAATAATGAGAAAGTAAATATATATTATTATTATTATAACTCAGTAAAAGCTTTATTAACAATAATAACTGCCGAGTAGTTCACTCATTTCAGTATCTTAGATTTGGTTTTCATAAAATCTGTTTTTGTTTACAAGTACCCTTCTAAACACAAGTCCATGGCTTCTGGCCTGAATTACCCTTTGGAATTACGGTGGTTTTAAATTAGGTGGATCCAAGCTTTTTACGTCTCATTGTTAAGTGTAGTTCTGTAACTTTGATTTCTGAAGTTAAAGGCAGATAGATAGTTGTACTGAGAGAAAAAAAAAACAAACCAAAAACAACAAACCAAAACCAAACAAAAAACCCCAACCCACGGTATTTAACAGTTATTAAAAGCTACACATTTCATTTTAAGACACAATCATTTTTGCACCTACTATATGATATAAATGCTGTGGGAGCTTAGTATTACACTTTTGTGTCTTAACTATTGAAGTTTGTTCTCCTGCTTTGCAAAACATTAGCAAATCCATCAAATGCTCTTTTCTTCTTAACAAAAAACTGTCCTTGTCCTAAATTGGTCTGATGTTTTTGACTGAGCTTTTCACTTGAATTTTGGTGGTTGACAGCTATTGTAAAATCGTTCTCCAGTCCTGTCAAAGTAGTGTCATCCTTCATCTTGGAATTGGTGCTTTTGGAGGTGGTATTTCCTGTAGTGTTTTGTGGAAATGAATGTGGACTGTATCGTGTGCTTTCACTGAAGAAGCCTTGTGGGACTGAAAGGGAATATGCATCCTCGTCACTATGATCCAGTTGGAAACAGTCTTCTGTGCTGAAGGCTGGTTGTGTTTTCTCAGAAGAGTGAAGAAGCAGCAGGGCTGCTGAGGCATGGCAAGTCTGCGTTTCGTTGGGCAGACTACAGTTGCTGGCATCCTGTACTTCTATGTATCCCTCCCAGTCTTTCTCATTAAAACCTCTTTGCATTTTATCTGCACAAGCCTTAGTTGTGTTAACCTGCTTCCCCTCTGGCGGCAGGTCTTCTTTCTCAGGAATAACTGTAAAATGTTTTTCAGTTGGGTGTTCAGGCAGAAGTTGAAGAGGTGACTCATTGCTGGAATGCAGTAATGATGGTTTTTTAACAATTTCATTCAAACCAATATCAACGGGAGCAAAAGTAAAATTGTCCTCAGACGTACTTGTGTTTCTTCTTAATGTAATATTCCCTTCACCATGATTCTTTTCAGAGGAGTTCCTGTCTATGCGCTTGTCTGTATTTCCCTCTGGTTCATTTTCCTCTTGTTCAGTGGGACTGAATCGGGGGGAATACTGAGTTTCAATGGGAAACTGATACAGCTGCAGTTCACCCTCTTCAGGAGTGTTCTCTGTGTCATATGCGGGAAAAAGTTTTAATGAAAGTAATGTATTACCAAAATCTGTATTTTGATTGTGCAGAGAATCAGAAATAGAGTTCTGTACTGTTGACTCTTCATTAGTAAAATAATCAAACACAGTAGGAGCTGCTTGACTTGAAGAACTAATTGCATCTGAATCTGACATGCTCACGGGGTTACTACATTTATCAGCGTAAGCTGATGCTGTTTCAGGCATGATGGTATCTGATCCACAATTAATAGTGGTTTCAAAGTAGGCATTGTTCTCGTCTTCATTTTCCCCAGTATGCTGAAGTTCAGCAGCAATGTTTGGAGGCTCTGGCAGTGTTAACAACTGCTCGGTTCCACTGTTCGTATCAGCATGCTCTTGTGACAACCGACAGACTGGCAGGTTGTCACTCACAGCAGGTTGTTCCAGTTCAAAGTTTGCTAGAGAACTACAGTCACTCATTGTGAATAGACTCCCTTCATCTGAACTATTGTCAAATAGATCTGCTGAAGTATCTCTTTCATTTGTATGTTCCATTTTACAGTTGTACTCGGTAAGAGCAGAGTTTTCTGTTGTTTGGTGGACACTTACATTCTCAATCTTTTTCTCTCTCTTGCAGCTACTGGGTAAAATCAAATCTCCCACATCACTTGTTGCATTTATACTGCCATTTAGACCAAGTTGTTCATCACAGCTTTGCCTTCCAGGCATACATTTTGTAATGCTTATGGGTTCATTCTGTGAAACAATACCTTTTATTTCAGGAGAATGTCTCCTTACAGAAAATAGTCCATTATCATCAACATGTATATTTTCATCACTGCTGATACTAGTTTTGATGTCTGAAGGCACTGGTTTTTTCTTCCCATTGACCTCATTATTACCTTGTTTCTGGTACTCTTCTGTATTTGGTGCATGTACACTGCTATCAATGACATTTGCATGCAAAGTAGAAGTTTCTGTAGGAAAAATGCATGTGCTTCTTGAAGACTTCTCATCACAAATTAACAAATTGCTCTGTGTATTTGTTGGTTTGCTTGCAGAGCACTCTCTGCTCAAGGTTTCATCTGAAAAAGCCCGATTAGAGTAAGAATGTTCTGAATCTGGATTTTTGTTCCTGCGCAACAGTCTACACAGGCTCACAAGGTAGGGTCTAGCAAAAGCACCCAGACAAAAAGCACAAACAAATGTAATGAGCACGGAGAGACAGACAGCAAGCACAAAGTCTTGCTCTGTTCTTCCCTTTCTGAAAGCAGTGTTGGTGTCCCGGGCTTTTCTAACCAAAAATGTTGAAGCCCTTTCTTTGACCTGTATATTGTAGACAAGATATGTCTTCGTTGTATTGCAAATGCACAAATACAACCCTTCAGAAGTTTTCTCAGCATTGTATATCACTAAATTATTCATTTTATCCACTGTCGTATGAGGAAGACTATTATCTCTTGAAATTCTGCCTTTTGGTGTCCACCAAGAGACTCCATTACCTGTAATAAATGAAAATACAAACTAAATCTTTCTTAAAAGTATCAGATACTTGGTTTGCAGGGTCAAGTTATTTCTGTAAGGACATACTCGGACCTATCTTTGATAATCCATTTCCTTTTTATCCATCCATAGTCATTTGACATGGTACCAAGTATCTGTTAAACCATCATATATTTCCCCCCCCCCCCCCCCCCCATTTAAAATGCAGTATGTAGAGGGTCTTAACAGCAGACTTCACAAGAAAAATGGTGTGGCTGAGGGAGGAGGTCACTGAAATTATCTAAGTATGTTCTGGGTCGTACTAGAAACACCTGCCGATCTCCCTTGTAGAAGATCCGTATTTCTAGCCAGCTCTTCTCCAGTGTGGGCATGGTCACTCTGTGCAGCTATCAGATCAAACTTCACGAGTTAACTGTCAACATTTCAACCACTGGGATTTTCCTGCAGTTACTGCTTTGACTGCAGCAAAAAAAAGTTTGAAAACCAAAGGTATGTGTATCTACCGAACAATTGTTTCAAACTTCAGCTAGGGTAGGCCGTGGCAGGTTGGTGGCTTTTGGAATATGTTTCGAGGTTGTACATACAGCTTTGCCTTTAGATCTGCTTACATTCCCAGTTGAGTTTTGGTGCAACCCAGTGTGTTGATTTTAATCCCATGGTCAGTGTTTCTGTGACTTGTTAATACACAAAGCAGGTGGCATTTCGGATAGACCCTATGTATTTTCACTTGGGGATATAGTGTTCTAAGGGGAAAGCCTTACCACCTTGAAGTGCTGTTGGTCCCTTAGAGTTAAAACATTTTGCCTTGCAGAACATGACAAATACACCTTCTACTCTAGGTTTGTTCTTAGTTTTCCTTCTGCATGGGCAGTCTTAGCTCTCTGTAGGTTTTATCACTTGCACTTCAAGTGCTCTGTATTCACTGTAAATGCTGAATGCATTTCTTAGGTGAACTGTGTGTTGCAGTAGCTGTACTGCTTTAGAATATACTTTCCTTTGCAAATAAACTCTCATTTCATTTTGCTATAACTGAATACTAGAAATACCATTGTATCCTTCTCAGTTTCATACATGCCCCAGAAGTGCCACCCCACTATTCAGTCCTTCGTTTGCATTCCAAAATTAACTGTTGAATTTGCTACATACTACTTATTGAATTCTGTTTGTGTATAATATCTGTATAAAGGGATGCCAAACATCCCTTATTACTTTAGTGTGAGGAAGGAGATTAAGACTTTTTTTGGGAAACATGACTTCCAAGTATTCCAACTGGTATACTACTTTCTAATGAAATAATCTGCATGTTAAATTGTGTTATTTTTAAACAGTATCTTTAGAAATCTACCTTTTAAACCAGTTTTTTTTGATCATTCTGCATGCATTTAGATTTTAGCAGCATAAGGATGGAATCTGGTTTACATACCCCTGGAGTTTTCCAAGTCACAGGTCAGCACCGATGTCTTCCCTGTTGGGATTACGGCTCTCTTGAGCAAAACGCTGTTGCTGCAGTTTAAATGGGAACTTGAAAGATACAGTAGAGGTTTCTGTGAGTCGTTGACAGATTTATTGTATGAAATACTCCATTTTTTCCTCATGAAGTTAAAAAGAAAATGAAATAAATGTTTGAAAGCATTTAGTCTGCAGTTAAATATCCGGGCATTATTTGACAAATCCACTTCAAGTCGAAAGAAGTTCAAACTCATTAGTATCTGTGGTAAAGGGGTTGTCAGAGCATTTTCACGGAGATCCACAAACTATTTGGAAATAATTCAGAATTAATTTGATAAAAATTACAATGGAATTATAATTGCAATATCAACAATAACATTTTAGTATACATACACTTTTGCAGTTATGGGAACAATACATCTGGTTAGGATTTCAGGAATATTTTCTAAGCTTTTTAGAAAGTTTGAGTTGTGGTATATTTAGAATTCTCCCATTGTAGGCTACCTCTGTGTTTTATAATTGTATATTAATATAATAATCAAAGACCAATATAATCATGCTGAATAGTTGGTAATTAATATCTTTAATGGTGATTAACACAAAACATTGAAAAAGTTGTAATATTGCTTTACAACCTGTAATTTGTTGAGATCCCTGAAGGCATATGGATGAATTTTAGTTATCTTGTTCTTTTTCAAGTCGATGTCCTTCAGCTGTGAACAGTTCTGAAAATCATTCAGATCAATCTGGTGTATGCCATTGGATGACAAATGGACAGTTTGTAAAGATTGCAGCAGACCTAGTCCTAGGAAGAACAAAACTATTTTACCTTTCCTGTTCTTGTTTTCCTAATTGTGTCAAGTGGCTTTTTAAAATTCTTTGTAAGAAAATTCCTTCCATTCCTGTCTATTGTAATGAGTGGCTGCAGGCTTTGTGTTATTATGCCTTTCCTTTCAGAATGGTTGCCCCATTCTAAAAGTTGTGTGGCATCAACAGCAGGCACATTAATACATTCACAATCAATGCACGTTTTCAAAATTCACATTTCCATAAAAGCAGTAACATTCCTTTGTTCGATCAAAATGATTCTGACTGTGATCTCTGTACTTTGAGTACACTTCTGTGGAGAACTGGAGGTAGGAAGGGAGTGTGAAAAGGGTGGAATATACTCAGTTTATAAAATACAAATATGTTAATTGCAAATAAAAGATGGAGATGCAAAATGTGATACAATATCTCCTATTCATTACCATTTGCAAGTTCACAGGAGTTTTTCATATGTGGAATTATTTGAGCCATATTCCTAGGATGTAAACCCGACTGAAAACAAAAACATGATGTTGCTTCTGCCTGTCTGCCTTTATCAAGCATGACAGTATATTCTTCAGCATATCCTAGTTACAGCAGCATCTGTCTTGCGTAAGTAGCCCTTTAGAATGCTGGAGATAGCTCATTTTTCTTGGGTGCTGTGCAGGCAGCCCCCATAGCTCCAGCTTGCAAGTTGCAGGGGGAAGGCAGGCACTTGAGCACTCCGCATCACCACAGTTTGTAACAAGCCGAACGTCACCCTAAAGTGATTTTTGATCATGTAGCATTGTTGAGAAGCTACTCGATCTCATTAAAAATTTTGCCCCTGGTGTCATCTGGTTTACTGGAAATCTTTTTTGCTGAGCAATTGATCTCTGGGTTTATTGTGAAAAGCAGAGGGAATGATTCATTCCTGCTGTAAAACCAGAGGCAGCTGATAGGAAAGGCATTCAAAAGTTCTGACAGTTCAAAAATTCTTCCTTGCACCTGCATGAAGAATTGTAGTTTGCTTTCCTGAAGCTGAATTTGTGCCAAAAATATATACCGGTGTGGCAGCAGCAGGCAGTGGCCTGATACCTGGGGTGGTGGCTGTGGGAAGGGTTACTCTGTGGCCGCACCCCGCTGCTTTACAACTTCAGTTGGTGCTTTCTTACCAGAGCCTAAAAACGGGAATGTTAGTGTAAGTATTTTGGAGGAGGAAAATAAAGTTCTCAATGTGTATTTAAATGAAAATGGGATTTACATATAACTCGAAGCATGGTGGTACAACGCATAGCAATTTGACTTTTAACATCTAAAAATTTGAGTCTCTCGTAGAATGAAAGGGTTTTTGTGACCCCCTGAGGCATCCTGTGATGTGTATATTTATCTATCAAAACAAATCCAATCTGCATCAGTGTATGTTACAACATAAGCTATTCTCTACTGTCTACATGGGATCCTTGCAGATACTACAAAATAATTGAGACCATTTCCTGCATGCCAGATAATTATTCAGTATCAAAAAAGAAGAAAAATAGAACTTTGAAGACCCTGTGTAGGTGCAGGATTATTCCTCTTGACTTTGTGAGATAAGTAGGTAGGTTTTTGGTTCCCCCCCCCAAATTTTCAAAATCTAGAGCTAATGAATCTGATGATGTTATCAATTAAATTCAGCAAGCAATACATGGGAAGTGTTGCTCGTACTGCAGCTTTCTGCTTCATTGAAACATGGTTTGGACAATGTGAACCATCTGTTTATGAGGACAGAGGCTGTCATAAAGGCCTAGCATAGTTCAGTGACTAGAAAACATTTTCTATCGAAACCTTACAGCACTCTCTTGTTACTAGAAAGTGTCACTTGAGTTAGGTGTCAGATGGCATAGAGCAAAATTGTTTTGACTGAACAAAATGTACTTTCCTGTCTCTGTGAAATACTGAATTTGGAGCAAGTTTTATTTAAGAGAGTATTGACTTTCCTCCGAGGAATAGCAAGACATTCGTTATCCATAATTTTAAGGTATTCAGCTAGGTTGTGGAGGCTGGTGTTTTTCCAAAGATCCTTACTTCCCTTTCTACACAACAAGGAAAAATACTGCCTGGGCTCTCAGAGAATAAATTTGGTTATATTTGACTGACATTAAGGCACTATGATGGCAAAGACTGTATAAAAACCCCTGATGTAATCTGAAACAACCCATTTGCTTCAGTGTCTGTATTTGCACACAGGTGGAACATTCCCTCACCTGAAGTATAACTAAATGAGATAGTCCCAGTCTGAATTCAGTAAGATGTATGTACCAAATCATATCCAAATCCAACTTACCCCGTGGGAGTGAGGTCCTTAAAGATTTTGAAATGCTTACCTCTTGGAACAGTATTAAGGTTATTTCTCTCAAGGGACAATATTTTCAAAGCAGGCAGGAGACAAGAGCCTTTTCCATAGTTTTTAGACCCATGTGCAGGCGTAGGTACGTCCAGTGTGAGGGTGTGAATGGCATTACCATTGAGGTTCAGAGTTTCTAAGACGGGTAAATTTCTAAAAGCAGTTAAGGAGAGTTCAGAGATCAGGTTGTTGCTGAGATTCAGGTGTTTTAGCACCCATTCTTCATTTCTTCCCTCAGTGCACATAAAAGTTTTAATATTATTGTAACTAAAATCAGCTGTTATTACTGTTTGTGATACATCTTCTGGAACAATAGATATTCCGGTAAAAGAACAATTCACTGACAGCTCTCTATCCCACCGGCAGTCTGAATGGTGATGTGTATCAAGAAGAATCCGCTGTGACTTGGTTCCCACTGATCCAGGAAGATTAAAGTAAAGGACCACAGCTATGACACTCATGTGAAGGTTATACATAGTATCTATAGGTAAAACATAAAATTATTGTAAGTTCAGCATAACAAGAGTTAAATAGAAAGTTGAAATACTTTGCCATTAAAAAAAAATCAACACCAATTATCCAAAGCATTACCAACATTTTGCCTGAAACATACAGTTCTGGACTCTTAGGTATGTTTCAAAAAGAACATTCATAAACTGGTAACCTTCCCCCTCCCTCCACCTCTCCCAAGAAACAATCCAAACCTTTTCTTTCTTTTCCAGCCCTTCAGTAAAGAAACACAGCTTCTCAGGAACTTGTGAGCTAACACCAGTGGAGACTTTTGAACTCTACTTCCCGTATCATACACAATTACCATTGAGCAAAGTCCACCAGACATAATCCATGACTAATAGATGTGGAATGATCTTCCTACTTACAGTTAATAAAATACTAGTTTCCCTGTCAGTAATACAACAACATTTAATGAAAAACGGTATTCTTACAAAGAGCACTCCTGAACCACAGCTGCATGTTAGAATTTAATTTCAAAACAAAGATGAGAAACTCAATTGTCTTTCATCTATTAAAACAACCACCACCTTTACATAAGCTGAGAACTCGTCACATAGAAGTGGTTTCAATGTGCCCAGTATTGTGTTTTACACAGAGGCATGTAGAATGTACTTCAAACACACAGAATCTTAAGTGCATCCGTGGGATTGAAATAAATAACAGAAATAACATGCCACACAAAGTTTTAAATATGTACAGAAAAACGTACCTTAGGCAGAAGATAAACAACAAATAAATAAATGCCGAACAAAGGGTATGTGTGGTACCAGTGTTTCTCAAACCGCTTAGTGAAAGCAACAGAATATATTAACAATATATAAACAGTGGCTAACAAATTGATAATTTATTTAATTTCGTATTTGTATGATTGGTTTTGCTACATTTTGACAAAAAATCCACACCCCAAAAACCAGTTCTCCAGACCATGATTTAAGAGTACCTTTGTGACAAATTTTTCAGCTATGTTGCATACAGTATTTTCAACAGAACTCGATAATTACAAGAATCCAATACTAGCATATAGGTATGTCAGTATTAACCAATGAGCTTTAATATGCTCTTTGTGTGTCATCTACTTGACCAAAGCAGTATCAATCATTTTAAAGATTTATTTTAGCTTCAAGGGTGCTATACCTATGTGTGTGTCTGTGTGTGTGTATATATAACTGACAAACTTCCATTATCATGAGTGAAAATTCTAAAAACGTTCTAGTTTAGTTTGTCCTCTTGTAACAGATACTGATTGAGGCACTACTTAGCAGCAAAGATGTGTGCATATTTTCAGCAAAATGTGCATTGAAGTGGTGAATAAACTGTAGTAAAACTAAGAAGTTAATTAAGGCAGTATGTAAAATGTTAGTACTTTCCCATAATCTTTAATGTGAACAACTCAATGGCTTTTATTCTGTTTATTCCATTTTTGTTAGAACAGCTCCACTGCTGTCCATCCCCCAAACCCCAACAACTACTGAGCATCAAAATCTGTCTTTCCCTTAGAGCAATGAGGGAAATGTGACTCCTCTGACCTCTTGTGTGGCATAATGCCTGACCTTAGGATTCCTCTCTGGACATCACTTCCCCCTGCACACATCCTGCGTGAGGACTTACTGACTTCGAGTAAATACAGCAATTGGGACCTTAGATATGAAGCTCTTGTTGCAGCAGGAGCTGATCTGTATTTTGTGGAATTCTATGTACTGTGAGTGCTATAAAACAAGGGTAGATGGTTTACCTTCCCGTAATGACCAATTCTGAAGTTAATGTGTAACATCTGCACAACTTTTAGGAAGATAAATGTGTGCTTATCTAGAAAAACTTGTCAAAAAAACTATGTGTAAAGTCACCTCGTGGCCTCCATTATTAAGGTTACTTGATGCTACTACAAAACAAAACTATTTTAAACTGAAGAAAACAAATGGGGAGGAATGAGTGGGAAACTGACGATGAGCTGGTCTATTTTTAGTACAGAACATCTTACCTTCGCAAAAGCAGTTATAAGGCTATAGTACTTTCTCTAAGGTCCCAGTTCACCATAGACACAGTTTCACTGTTGACAAATTCAGATACACATGTATTTACTCTGCTATCATGGGATTCGATACCATCACATTCAGAATTATAGACCTGCAGCTGAACTTCAGAATTTAATTCTGAGGTTCTCAATAATCCATCAGTACTGACATTTATGGGGAAAAAAAGATCTGATCTCAGACACTGCTGCTTACAGTCTTGCTTCAGATTATTACTGCTGAATAATAAATTCAGACACTGTCTACATTAAAGCACCCAGGAAAATACTTTTTTGGTAGTGACCAAGTTAAAACTACATCTTTAAAAATGTAAATAAATATAAACACATTTTATAAATACTTCACATTAAGCAACTGTAGAATCCCTAAACTGCAGAGACAGAATGGGAGTTCAAACAACACTTCAATAATTGCAAGGCTGTTTAAAAATTGAATTTACATTTCCACATTTGATATTAATTTGCAAATATTGTTTGTGCTAGCATAATTTTTTCTTTAACTACATGAGAATATATGGCAGAAATAATGCAGTACTTTTAAAGTGAATCTACCATTACCCCTCTCTTAGGACACATATGGTAAACCAGGTAATTTTGCGGGAAATAATATATAAACTTTTGGCAAGAAATGAAAAGAAGACAAAAATCTGCCACTTCAGCCATCCTCACTTCCAACAATAAATCGACATTCCTGCTGAAGTACTTCAGTTGTGTTCTCAGCAGCCCTCCAGGTCTTGGGATGTAGGACAAAAACCTCCTTGAATGGGAACTGAAGGAAGTTGAGGTTGTTGCTAAGATCACATTTTTGAATATGTTTCACTGATCCCAGTTCAGGAAGGTACTTCAGTAGGCATGTAGCCTGAAAACTTACTATATCAGTGCCACTGTTATAGCTAACAGGATGATGAAATAATACTTCTGAACGTAACAACAGCCTTTGCTTAAAAATATTAGGTAATAAATGTTAGTATAAACTGATGTAAAACCAGAAATGCTTGAAGGCATGCAATTACTTTGTACAAATATACGTAAACACAAAAGAGAACTCTCCTGGTAGTGGTTTGCATTTTAGTGCGTGGCTCCACATGGATTGACAGAAGTCTGACAACCCATGTTATAACCTGTCACCTGAACCTTGAACAGAGTCCCATCCGCACACATGCACAGCTTGAAACGCAGCCAGTTGCCGTTATTAAACTGTTCCCCGTAAGACGAACTTGGCAGTCGCAATGGGCTGACCATCACAGTTCCATTCAGGATAATACTGTTTTCCTATTAAGAGTGAGGAAAAAAAACATATAAGTTGTAATTTAAACAAGGCAGGTTGTTTTTCAAAAGGACAAGCTGGTTTAATGAATCAATAACATCTTTTGAATATCTCCAGAAATCAAGAAAATAAAAAAAAATACATATGACAAGGTTTCATTTTTTAATTAAATTTGTAACACCCATAAATTTCTCAATTATAGCCAGCAATGTACTTTGCTATTCAGTGGTAGATCAATACTGAGAGACAGCAGCAGTGTGGCTTTTCACTTGACAAATGCAGTAAATACAAAATTATGTACATAAAATGAGAATCTGTGTCTGAATTCATACATGAAATTCACTCACACATTAAATAAAAGAGCATGTATCTCTATTTTTTTATCCTCCTTTAACTTCTTCCATCATTCTATGTGTTCTGCAATCTTATCAGTGTCCAAAAATCTCGAATGCTGTTGAGTCTTGCCCCAGCAGCACAGAAGGTAGTGCTCCTAACTGCATGCTCTGCTCCTCCACCACAAGTTGCTGTCTCCCATAAAACCTCCAGAGG
This sequence comes from Syrrhaptes paradoxus, assembly GCA_013400615.1. Lineage (NCBI taxonomy): Eukaryota > Metazoa > Chordata > Aves > Pterocliformes > Pteroclidae > Syrrhaptes > Syrrhaptes paradoxus. The sequence continues at coordinate 138,384 of VZTO01016666.1, read as the reverse complement.
AGAAGATGAATTCCCTTTGGTATTTGTTTCAGTGCAGTGGCAAATAGCTTGGCTTTAACTGCATTGAGGGTTTTTAGTATCTTAATAGTACTAAAGCATTGTTACCTGAAAACTACTGAACCACTAATTAGCAGCAAAGTAATCATCTGCCTTTTAAAAGCCTTACCAAATACACTGACCACAATATAACTTTTATGCATGACTACCGGATATAAATTTTGAATCCATATAAAGCTACATCAGTTTATTATCAGCTAGAATTTGAAAATAAGGTGCTCAAAAAGTGCTGATCTGAAATACTTACTGCTTTAAGCTCCATGTTACCTCCCATTCGAAACTCAATGGTCTTGCCTGTGATGAAAACACCTTCATTTCCACGGACAATAGCCCGGCCATCAACCTTTATGTTTAGATCGCTGGTTGCATTGCTGGTAATCTAAGAAACAGAAAAAAACCATATCAGAGATCAATTAAAATGTGCTGCTTGGGTTTGTCTGAGTAACTTTAATTACACTGAAAATTCTGCTACACAATTTAATAAAAACCTTCAAAGCACTTTTTGCCCTTCTCCCATTATGTCTATCAAGCTTCTGCCTGTTTCCACATTCACCTTTGAAACAAAGATTAGTTATAGAATCATAGAATGGTTTGTGTTGGAAAGGACCTTAAAGATCATCAAGTTCCAAACCCCCTGCCATGGGCAGGGACACCCTCCACTAGCCCAGGTTGCTCAAAGCCTCATCCAGCCTGGCCTTGAACACCTCCAGGGATGGGGCATCCACAACCTCCCTGGGCAACCTGTTCCAGTGTCTCACCACCCTCACAGTGAAAAATTTCTTCCTAATGTCTAGTCTAAATTTACCCTCTTTTAGCTTATACC
>VZTO01016666.1:81072-133476 GCA_013400615.1 Syrrhaptes paradoxus | reverse complement strand
CTGGCCCCATGGACTTGTGGCAGTCCAGTTGGAGTAGTAAGTCTTTGACTGTTTCTTCCAGAATCACAGGGGGGTTAGTGTGCTCCCCAGCCGAGACTACCAGGTCAGAGAGAGGAGTACCCTGAGGATAACTGGTCTGACTTTTAAAGACGGACGTAAAGAAGGCATTCAGAACCTCTGCCTTTTCCTTATCCTCAGTGGTCACATTCCCAGCCTCATCCAGCAAAGAGTGGATATTCTCCTTTGTCCTCCTATTATATTTCAGTCTGCCACTCTGTACTTAGAATACACATTTATAACCACTTCAATCTCTCCTAAAATTACGATAAAATTAAAATCCAGAGATTTTTCAGACAATATATGTTTTTATATGTAATTTTTATCATGGCAGGTAGGAATTATTAATTACATAGCTGCAGTAAAAAAAAAAATCATGTGTAAACAACTTCATCAAGTTTTTAACTCCTGGGGACAATCAATACAGGACATAATCCTACAGGTCATTTACCAAAACACAGGATTTTAGTTGCCTCCGTGCTAATGCAGGAATAGACTCTCAATCTATCCAAAAGAAGTGTGGTGGATAGTTTTAAAGTCACTTTGACGTACTGGGTTTGCATTTAGCTTCTCATACTTGCATGCAGCATTAAGAAAAACACTGTAAGGCTTCAAACCCAGCACGGGGAACTTGGCCAGCCTTGCTTTAAAATAATAACTTGAAGTGACTAGATTGCAAGGGATATCCCTTCAGTGTAATGAATTAACATGTAAACTCCTGTAGCCATTCATAGGAAAAAAACCCTTTGATGTATTTTCATAACTTTGTCCAAATTTTTTTTCTACCTCCCTAGAATGGAGCAAGCTGATACTTAAGGGTTCAAGTCTTCAAAGAACAGGTTTGATCTTTTTGATGGGATTAGGTTTGCTTATCTGAAATGAATGCTGAAGCTGCATGTTAAGCTTACTGCACTTGTATGTGACTACACTGATGTAACACTTAAAAATGTCTTCTGTTTTCTTCTGTTGCTGAACAAGGAAAAGGTATTGAGAAAGGTGCTTGACCTGAACAGGTTTATGGAGGGCTTCCTTGATAACATGCTGGAAGCCACTGTAACCCTGCACAAACTCAGAACTGAAGGGGAAACTGGGAGATCTGAACTCAGAAAAGGAAAGAGAAATCTTGTGCAACAAACAGGATAGTAAGAATCTTGCCCTGAGGACAATGTTCTCTCGAAAGGATTTGATGGTGAGATAAAACGCCAATGTGTTTTTTTTTTTTCACCTGGTAAGGGCAGCACAGAGGAAGCCAGCACCAGGACTGGGAGAATATGGCTGGAACGGTGATACTGGACAAGTGCTGGTGCATCCATGCGGAACTAGGCAGTGCTTCCTGAGGCACCCGAGAGCAGCCCGGCACGGCACCCCTCAGCAACGCACCGGCACACACACAGCCTCGCTCCGATCCAAAGTCCCGCGTGGATGAAGGAGCTGCTGAGAGGTGAGCCCTCGGACCGCTCCTCCCTTCTCCCTCCGGCCTGCACGGCGCTGACAGTCCCCGTCCCGCCCCTCCGACACCCTTTCTGACAAATTTGGCTTGCACTCCAGTCTGACAGATCGGATGCTGAGGCTGAGCCCGAGTTCCAGTCTCTATTTATACCCCGCCGCTGACCCCCCCGTGCCCGCGCCAGCCCAACCCATAAATACCCACCGGCCGCCGCCCGCGCCCCTACTTAGCGGCAAGTGCCTATCCTGTGCAGAAATGCCAGAACACTTTATTTCGAAAACAAAGTGCATTTCCCTTTGTCAGAGCGTTCCCGCCTGTGGGCTGCACAGCGCAGCCCCGGGCTGCACCGCGTCCCTCCCCGCCGAGGCGGCTGCCCGGCAGGGCAATGGCCGTCCTTCCCGCACAGCGCTGGGCGCGGCTCGCAAACGCCCTCCGAGCGCCCTGTTTCCCCTCCCGGGTTGGTGCAGGCGGTGGGGAGCCAGGGGGACCGGGCCGGCCGCCAGCGCTGCGCACCCCCGCAGGGCTCCGGCACCAAACCAGCCTCAGCAACAGCCGCGAAAATGGCGCCCCCGCCCGAGCGCCCCCTCCGCAAGCAGCGCCCGCGGCCGGAGTGGCTGCTTAGGCGGCTCGCCGCGGCCCCGCGGGCGGCGGGGCGGGTTTCGCTCCCCACCCCTCACCCCGGCAGAGACGGCTCCGCCGCCTCCCCATGCCTGCGTCTCGGCGGGGACAGACCTGCTCGGAGGCCGCCGCCATCTTTCTCCGTTGCTGCCGCTGCCGCTCAGCGGCGGCGGGGCCCGCAGGCGCCCCCCTGCGGCGCGGAGTGGGAGGTAGTCGAGGGTGAGCTCGGTGCCGCTCCGCGAGGCGGATCCCCACCACCGGTTCGGAAAAGCGTTACCTGGCGGCGCCACCTGGCGGCCGGCGGGGTGCTCCCCACCCCCGCCCCGTGCACACCCCCGGGCCGGGCCGTGGGGCTGCGGGCAGCGGCCGCCGCGTTACCACAACCGAGGCGCGCCCTGCCTGCGTTGCCGTGGCACCCGCCGCCGCGCCGGGCCCGGCCTACGTTACAATCGGGACTATAAAGCCGGCGCGAACGGGGCGCCGCCCAGAGCAGCGGGCCTGGGTCGCTGGTACCATCTGCCCCCGCCCGTCTGCGGGGGGCCCCAGGGGGACGGGACGGGGGAACCAGCCCCCCATCACACCTCATCCCAACCCCCACTTCCCCAAGGAGCGAGCTGACAGCCAGCCATGGCCGACAACTTGAGGAGACTGGTCGGCCTAGAGCGCGGCCGGGTGCTGCAGGAGAAGCTGGAGAGCTGGTACCGGGACTACGAGGTGGGCCGCGGCCGCCAGCGGGGGAAACCGTGTCTGCCAGGGGCCGTGCGGAGGGCTGCCCGGCTCACCCCGCGGGCCCCGGGGGCGGGCGGCCGCCAGTAGCGGCGCCGTTGCGGCGGTTCCCGCGGTGATGACGGGACGCGGAGCTGCGGCGGCCCCCAGCGCCTCCCGGAGCGCGGGAGCCGTAGCCCGGTGCTGCCGAAACCTGCAGCCGGCCGTGGGGAGCAGGTGCTGCCCGCCGCTGGGGCTTCCAAAGGCTGGTCTGGGGCCCTGACCCGCACACGCGGCCAGTTCCCAGCTTTAACACCCCGTGACTCCTCACAGCGCGGCTGTTTTCCCTTTCGCCTGTGACGAGGCTCACGGAAAGCAAGGACGGGACGTAAAAAGTGATGTTTGATCTGTAATGACCGAGTCTGGGTCAGAAAAGAGTCTTGTGGTAAAAGACCACCAGAGGTGAGGGTGTGCTCAGAAGGAATCGCCTGTGGCCTGGGAACGGTCAGGAAACTGAGGAAACAGGGAAATGTGAATGGAGGTGTGAATGGGGTCATCCAGCTTCCCAGCTCTTGTGGGTAGGAAAGCTGTTAGAGCTGAGAGGCAGCTGCAGGAGGCTTCCGAAGGGGGAAAGCAGGTGTCAACAAAGGGTTCTGGGCGTGGGGGAGGAGGAGGCTGGAAATGGGTGTAATAGGATGTATGGAGGAGGGAGGCAATAGGAGATTTGAGGAGGCAAAACCGTGGAAGCAGGAGAGAAGGTGTAAAATTATAAGGAAAGGTGAGATTAAGGGAACTGAGATTTGAAAACTGAATTTTCTCAGCAGAAGATCTTGGTGGGATTCTCATTCCTGTGTCCTTAGGCTTCACTAGCTTCGGGACACTGATAGCTTATTTGGTCATGAGCCTGTAACCATCTACTGTGGGCTATGTATGTGTTCTCCTGGTGAGTGCAGTAGCATCCTGGACAGATGAATGTTATCAACTCCTACTCAGAGTTACATTTACTGAAAGTGGTATAGTTTTGCTGTTCTGTTGTTTCCTAGGCAAAATGCTGGATTTTTCCTGTTCTTCAGTAGTATTTGTTTTGGTTGGTAACTCTTAAAAATCAGATGAAGTTGCATGAAGGCCTCATGTGGCTGTTGACAAAGTGGGGTAAAAGCTGTATGTATAAATTATTTCAGCTAATATGGCAAATCAGATTTTGGACTAATACATTTTTTCATCCAACAATCTCCTGTCTCACTATTTTAAAAATTCTGTGTTGAAAGATTTTTGCACAGATCCACATTTGTTATGATTATTTTTTAGAGATATTTGTGGTTGTATCTTCTTTATGAATGGGGAAACTACTAGATTTTCTAAAGTAGTGAACTAACTGGGTGACAGAAGTCCTGATGTCTTGTTAATTTGCCTATTAACAATGTGAACCTTTTAAAGATGAGTGTTCTTGTGGGTGCAATAAGAAAAGGTTGTGAAAGTGTAATTATGGGGGGGAAAATGTCATGATCATAATCATAACAGGAATAATTTTTAATAAGAAAGCCCAGGCAGATGTATTAATACACACTAATTTACAGATTAATTCCTGTGATCAGAATCTGAACCGATGCTGTGAAATAATAGAATTGAACTCTGAGATTCAAAGGCAGCTCTTAACAATCCTCAGTGAAACATCTCAAGAAGGTAAATCAGTGCCTTGTCTTATTACTAACATATTTTATATGTGTCATTTTTTTTCAAGATCTGGCTGTTTCTGTAAGTGTTCTCATAATTTCTTAATGTATGTATTTTCTTAGGTGGGCATTATGCAGGTATGGAAACAATAAAAACTCGTCTCCTCCCATGGCTGGGGTCTTGTTCTTCCTGTGCTACTTCAGGAAGACTCCTTGAAACCAACCTCTCTCTCATTCAGGTGTGTAGGGAATTTATTTTAAGAGAGTGGAATGGTGTGAATTTATACCTGCAGGAGAGCTTTAATGACTTTCTATTAATAATAGCCTGCTTCCCTGATCTTGGTTAATGAAATGTCCTTAGGTGCTCATGATGACACCCCTGAAGACAAGTATGTTTCGTCTTACATTCCTTTGAAAGGGAAATGAGAAAGGTCATTTAAGTTACTTTTTGTCCTTCTAGGGCTTATGTTGTTTCACAACTTACAATGTGGGGGAATTTCTTTTGTAAGATAAGGTGTATTCTTGTACTGCTTTCCTTTTCTAGGTAAAGAATTGTGCTATATTTACATTTGCAAAGACAGCATAGAAGTATTTATGCCATATCTTTACTAGTAAAAACCTAACACTGTGAAAATACATATGTAAGCTGAAGGTGTGTGTAAAACTCCATGCATTTATCTGTGAGCTCCTTTTATATTTTTTTAATAAAAAAAAATTTGTTTAGTATCTGAGCATTATAATATCTCTGGAAAGGCTGGAGAGAAGTGCTCATGTCCACTGTGATACCACTGTGCACCTGACTTGTTTGGAGTTAGTGTGTTTTATATTTACTGAAGGGGTTGTAGTACTAACAGTTCAGCAGGAAAGACAGATCTGCTGTGTCTTTGTGCTTTGAACGAAAATAAGAGAATTGGTTGACACAGACGAGTGGAAAATGTTGAAGAACTTGAGATTTGGCAGTGATGTCTCCATGTTCTTTGACTTCTCATTTTTACACTGTCAAAACCTTTCACAATTAAAATAAGGACAAATGAAAAGTGATATCCCTTAGGATAAAAAAACCAAATCCCTGCCAAAAAACCCCAAAATGTAAAATAATGATGTTATTAAATGACAGCACATCAGCTATGCATTTATCATTGCATGTGACATGGAAAAAACCCATGCAACACATCTGCAAGAACACTTTGTTCAGATGATGTGTGTACAGGTAGTAAACCTGCATATGCAGACCTTCCATGTTCTCTATCATGAAGTGTGTGTAAATTAAGTGAATTTTTTTCCTAATATAATTGAGTCTTTGCTTTTGTGCCTGGAAGGTATTGCTTATATTTCTAGAAGGTATGCAATTGCTTTTATTTTTAGTTACTTTAGAAATGGTCTTTACTAAAATGTTTAGAAACACATCTGCTAATAATGCTATACTAGATTGTTGTAGTATATTCTGGAAAGCAGAATACTCAAGCAGCATGGTTTTGTGTTTTGTTGTAGGATTCAATTGAGAGAGAGAGGCAAACGAGAGACCTGGTCAGCAGTCAGATTTTACAACTGCAGGAGCTGCAGGAAGAACTGACTTCAACTCGTCTACAGCTCAGCCATGTGCAACAAGAGTAGGGGAATTAACTGTGATTCTTTTTGTTTGTTGTTTTTTTGTTTGTTTTTCAACAACAAGCTATGTTTTTTTTCCTTGACATCTAAATACTGATGGAGATGTGTAAAATGTTTCATTTCTGGTTTAAAATCAGAGCTTCAAAATATATCTAGGCTCTGGATTGTCCATGTGTGTCCAAAGTGGGGTACAAATGATACAGTCATACCTGCGTTCATAGATAGACTTGGTAGGTTTTACTTCTGGTAGAGGATTTGGAAAACATACCAGTACTCTAGACGAAAGGGTTTTGTATGGTGCATTACCATCCCAGTGGAAGTCAACTGAGCAGCTACAGTGCAACATTTATTGAAGGACCTACAACATGTCATAATTATAGTATGTAATAGCTACGTGAACATCTAAGAAGTTCAAAACCCATTGTAGTAAAACGGAGGAAGAAGGAAAGACAGACTTTTCAAATAAGTGACTAAGACTGAACAGGTTTTGTCCAGTTGCGTAAAACATTCTGTGGAGCGCTGTACTCTCAAAATGACTTGATTGTTTCATAAACAAATTTGTGCAATTAGTGCCACTTCCAGGACCCTTTCAAAGGTAGCTCCAAGTGACAGGCACTTTCTCATGCATCCGGTTAGCATGACAACAATGAATGTCCACAGTCCTTGGGTCAGTACAATAAGTGATTGTGATGGGTTAGCCCTTGGCTGGGGGCCAAAACCACGTAATTCCCCACCCCCTAACCCAAGGACACGGGAGAGAGTTAAAGGGGTAAAGGGAAAATAGGACTCGTGGGTTGAGATAAGGACAATTTAATAACTAAACTACAATAATATTGAAAGTAATACTATATANTATGTTATGGAGTAGATTATTGGCTACTCTGAGTCTCAATCTTGAACCTAAGACCAAATCCTAGGCTAGTAAGTGAGGCTGTGTTCCCTCCCAGCACCTTCCCCCCATGTCTGCAGGGAGCAGAGAAGCTGAAGGACCTTGGCAACAACTGTAAATATCACTTCTTATCAGCTTTCTTCTGAGCACAAATCTAACAAACAGCCTCTTGCTAGCTATTATGAAGAAAGTTAACATCGTCTTTGCTTAACCCAGGACAGTGATATAATTTAATGCTCTTACTAAGCGATTCCAAGAGTATCAAGTTCTCAGAATTGCAAACTGTATTAGCTAGATTAGAGGTAAGAGGTTCAATAGAATATTTCATCCTGTATCCTAATCTTGCAGGTCTCTCCTGCTTTCATAGAATCTTAGAGTTGCGGAATGGTTTGAGTTGAAAGGGACAGTCAAAGGTCATCAAGTCTAGCCTCTCTGCTTTTGGCAGGGACATCTTCCACTAGGTGAGGTTGCTCAAAGCTCCATGCAACCTGACCTTGAACACTTCCTGTGTAAGGGCGCCCACAACTTCTCAGGGCAGCCTGTTCCAGTGCCTCATCACCCTTGTCATAAAGAATTTCTTCCTTATATCCAAGCTAAATCTTCTCTCTTTTAGTTTAATACCATTACCCCTTGCCCTAAGACCAGGACAGGGGTAAAAAGTAAAGCCTCTCTTTATCTTTCTTACAAGCCCCCTTTAAGTATTGAAAGGTTGCAGTAAGGTCTGCCTGAAGCCTTCTCTTCTCCAAGCTAAACAATCCCAACTCTTTCAGCCTTTCTTCATAGGATAGGTGTTCCAACCCTTTGATCGTTTTTGTGGCCCTTCTCTGGACCTGCTCCAACAGGTCCATTGTTTCTTGTACTGGGGACCTTGGAGCTGGATGTTGTACTCCAGGTGGGGTCTCACGAAAGGGAAGTAGAGGGGGAGAATAATTTCCCTTGACCTGCTGGCCACGCTTTTTTTGATGCAGCTTAGGAGATGGTTGGCTTTCTGGGCTGTGAACTTATATTGCCAGCTCACTACTGGCACTACTTATATTGCCAGTTCATCTACCACTGTTCCCGAGTCTTCTGCAGGGTTGCTCTCTATCCCATCATCCTCCAGCCTGTATTGATACTGGGACAACTGATCTGGAGACTTTACACTTGGCCGTGTTGAACTTCAAGAGATTGACATGGGCCCACTACTCAAGTCTGTGAAGGTCCCTCTGGATGGCATCTATTCCCTCAAGAGTATCAACTGCACCACTCAGCTTGGTGTCATCCACAAACTTGCTCAGGGTGTGCTCAATCCCGCTGCCAATGTCGTTAATAAATTTCTTGAACAGTACAAGTCCCAGTACAGACACCTGAGGGACACTACTTATCATTGATCTCCATTTGGAAATTGAGCTGTTGACAGCAACTCTTTGGACACGGCCATCTAGGCAATTCCTTATCCATCAAATCTGTATCTTTCCAATATAGAGACAAGGATGTTGTGTGGGAGAGTGTCAAAAGGCCTTATAGAAGGCAGGGGAGAAGACTAACATCAGTTGCTCTTCCTTTGTTTACCAGCACATATTAGTATCTGTTGTGTCTCATTGTGGATGAATGCAGGCATTCTAATTTTTCACTATCAAAAAAGTCTCTCAGTCAACTTGGACCGAGTTAAAGATCAGTGCATCCCCTTAAAAAGAAGATAAGAGGACAAAAAAAAAATCTTACCTTGCAATATACATTTAACATCAACAGTGACAAGGTGGGACAGAGAAGGACCCCTACAGCGTTTGGAAGAAGAGAGAGGTTTTGGTTTTGGTATTTCAAGTGGCTTGTGAGAATTAGGTAATCTTGCAAAATAATTCCAGCCTGGAAGGTTTAATAAGCAAAAGAGCTGTTTTCTGATACTTCTAACTTCTATAGAGAAGAATTGTGGGATATTGGTGGATCTTATGAACATATATATCTGAAGTGCAAAGAAGACAGAACCAGGCTATTTCCACTGGTGCCCAGTGACAGGACCAGAGGCGGTGGGCACAAACGGAAACACAGGAGGTTCCCTCTGAACATCAAGAAACACTTTTTTACTGTGAGGGTGAAATAACGCTGCTGATCTTAAAAATGGAGGAAGCTTGACTTGGCTGCCTGCACTGTAGGAAAGGATATAACTGTTCACAAGTTTATCTTGCCTTTTAGGGCAACTGAGAGGATGAGCTACTTCTGATAAAGATAGGCAAACGAAAAAGACTCAGGCTATTGGAGTTTCTACTTCCGGTGTCAAGTTGAATATCACTTGTTCACCTCTGAATGTTTATCATTGCTTCTAGAATAATGTTAATTGTCAGATTTCATCCACGGACTTTCCTCAAGAGCTTGTAGTGTAGCTGTCATTGCAGGATTCTCTTAAAAATACATTAAACAGGCATCTGTCCAAAAATGACATAGGTGGAGTTGTTTTTGCCTTGAATTTCAAGGTGATCTGACTGAGTGAGTCGGGCTTAGCCCAAAGGCTGTGGGAACTGTGAGGGACTTTACTGTTCATGAGTTGTTTGAAACTGGAGGGTAGCTGTGGGGTTCTTTATCCAAACAGCATTAAGCAGGTACTGAACATACATTCTCAGGGCTGTTGTATTTCTCCTGAGGAAACTAGATGAAGATGCCTATTTTATTTTAAGGCTATAACTAGTGTTTTAAACTGCACCATCTAACCATTCTTTTGGTACATAATGATTTTCCCCTGTCTCTATCTCTAGAACTTGTCTTCTCAAATCTACTTTCCTTTCCTAATTGTTCATTATATTATACTTCTTTAGCCCTGCTTTACTGCTTCTCTGCTAGAAGTCCTTGGCGGAGGAGCTGACTAAGGATGTCCATGGTATTGTAATAGTATCTGCAGCTTTTCCTGCCCAGGTTAGAAGGACAGTCTTTCCTCTTAGCAGATGTGCTGGCCTTACTACCTGTGGTCCCCTCATTCAGCCTGCTCCTTAAAGAGTCCAAAAGGGAGGCTTGTCCATTGATAGGTGTTACGCATTAATTCATTCAGATCCTCAAAAATCTCACCAACATCCTTCAGTAAAGGAAGTACAAAGCCTCTAAAATGAAATTAATAGGAAGGATCCCCCCCCTTTTTTTTTTCCTTTGTAAAGAGGAAAAAAACAGTAATATGTGTTAGAAAGGAAAGCAGAGGTGTTGGTTTATGTTATAACATTAAGAAGAGTAAAGGACAGAAGATAAATTTGCTTAACTGGTTGTCTGCCAATGTTTAAGAAACACTGCTTCTCTTGGGGAGAGCAGGAGAGGAGCCATTAGCTTTTGATATTACTTGAATAATGTAATTAGTGATATCCTCTGACTAATATATTCCAGTGAAGAAAAGAACCTGAGTACCTGATATAAGAAAATACCTGGAGTCTTAAACTGTAGGGTAGAAAACTGAAGTAGTTTAATTAACATCTTAAATATGAGAAACAAGAAACAAACTGGTTTCTTTCTCATTATCTGAGCTAATGCAGGGACACCAAATGTTAACAGTGATCTCTCATGTAACATAAAATGTAGTGTATGGGTCTCCTGCCCACTACACTATTACATTTTCATAGAATAATAGAATGGTTTGGGTTGGAAAGGACCTTAAAGATCATCAAGTTCCAACCCCCCTACTATGGGCAGGGACACTTTCCACTAGACCGTGTTGCCCAAAGCCTCATCCAGCCTGGCCTTGAACACCTCCAGGGATGGGGCATCCACAACTTCCCTGGGCAACCTGTTCCAGTGCCTCACCACCCTCACAGTGAAAAATTTCTTCCTAGTCTAAATTTACCCTCTTTTAGCTTANTGCTTCTCTTGATGCAGCCCAGCACACGGTTGGCTTTCTGGGCTGCAAGCGCACACTGCTGGCTCATGTTGAGCTTCTCATCCACCAATACCCCCAAGTCCTTCTCCTCAGAGCTGCTCTCTATCCATTCTCCACCCAGCCTGTATTTGTGCTTGGGATTGCCTCGACCCACGTGCAAGACCTTGCACTTGGCCTTGTTAAATTTCATGAGGTTTGTATTGGCCCACCTCTCAAGCCTGTCAAGGTATTTTAAGAGTATGCTTTGGAGTATGCTTTTTTTAAACTGTTGATTTCCCTGTATTTCAGCAGAAGGAGTCTGCTCAGTGTTTCTCTTCTTTTTCTGTCATTTTCATTTGATTATAAGGGTTAATTGATAGATGGTTTGCATTGGCAGAAGGACATCTTGTGACTGACTTTATTCTGTATGGTTAAGTCTGAAGACTTCCCGTGCCCAAGAGAAGGATGCCCTGAGGAAGTTAGATCGTCTGAATGACTACAAGCAGCAGATTGAAACACTGCGGGATGAGATTTCTATCCTGGATGCCCAAAAATCTGTTCTCCAGAGCAGGTAGGAGTGTTATTCAGAGAAGTCACTGAATCAGAGAAATTGTTCATGTTAGGTAGCATGAATTCCCTGCTCGTTTTAAATTAAAGCATTAATACAAACTAAGCTTTTGTACTTTGTTGTAGAGCAACATAAACTCTCTAACTGATTTCTCCTACTGCCCAAATGTTTTAATTTCAGGCAGCTATATTAAGTTTCTGGAAAAAAACAGAAAGAGAACAGCTTTACAAAATACATTGAGAGCAACAGTACTGGATAAAAAGAGAGAGGTTTTTTAAGTCCTCTTTGAATACTTTACCATAACAGAGCAGAACTCATTATGTTCTCATTTGTTTGAATTTACAACTCTTCAGTGGTACTGGAAGAGGAGTAAATCTCCAAAATATTACTAGTTAAAAGTGTATTTCCCTGGGACAAAGTGCCTGGCTGTACACACTTTAGGAATTACTTTGATTTTATTGTTCAAGTTCTAGCCCATAAAATGTATTGACATTTGTCATAAATGTCATAAAATGTATTGACAAATGTCTTCATATTAGGCTAGCCAGCTACAGCTTTACTTCTTTAATTATATTGACTCAAAACCTCAGTGTACCTTGATAATTAAATTGTCACAAAACTCTGTACACTAGGCAAAAGCATCTGAGGATGGTAAAGTGACCTCATGCTTCTTTACCTGTCTGTCATAGGCTTGCACGGAGTTCCTCTCCTTCCCCAAGGTGTGGTGAGAGCAGGTCACCTAGTCCACTTCCCCTGAGGAGCTGCTCACCTGGCCGAGCCAGACGTACAAATGCTTCGCGTCGCACCTGCCTGGTAGCTCGCTTTGGTGACATTTATGCTCAAGAACGTGTGGATGTAGAGACCATTTTGAGGACGTACATCAGTGACTTGGAGATGGTGCAGAGGATAATATACATTGCAGCTGTGGTAAGAAAAAAAATAACATTTATTGTTTTACAGGCCAGAAGTGTTTTATAAAATGTTATGGCTGGATTGGATTCAATTGTGTGTAAATTAGTATTTCTGTGAAGTATGAAGAAAACTTATCTTCTTTTTTCCCTTTTGATTTTCGTTTTTTCCCCTCACACTTTTACATTGAACTCTCAGTTTAGTGCCCGTTTCTGTCTGTCTTGTCCCAACATTATAACAGGGTTAGTAATCTAAAAAGGGATGTGTAGGAAGACTGAACGGCTATGAAAGGTAGGTTCCTGCACTGAACAACACTGCCTCATTTATATGAATTATTTTGGGAATACTACATTTTGGAAAGTTAAAAATCTTTCCATATCGTGCTCCTCTCTTGCCTGTAACTATGTGCTTTTCTGGTCTTAGAATCATAGAATAGTTTTTGTTCGAAGAGACCTTTAAAGGTCATTGTAGTTTTAAAATAAAGCCACTAGACAGCCTATTGTTTAAAAAACCTCATGGGCTGAGGCAAGGACAGGGAGGGTTTACTCACCACTTCTGGTCATGGGACGTGACTTGGGAAAACAAGAAAAAACAATTGCATTTGTTAACTATTTACAATCAAAAACAAAAGCAAGATAATGAGAGAGAGAACTACATCTTACAAAGGTACTTCTCCCCCATCCCTCCCTTCTTCCCAGGCCCAAAGGCTTTGCTCCACCTTCTCCCCCCCTCCATGGTGGCACAGGGGGGCAGGGAATGGGGGATGCAGTCAGTCTTTCACTTCTTCCTCCTCAGGGGAGGACTCCTCACAGTCTTTCCCGGCTGCAGCATGGGGTCCTTTCTCACAGGAGAGTCCTTCACAAACTGCTCCAGCCTGAGTCCTTCCCACACAGGGTCACAGTCCTCTGACAACTGCTTGTCTCCAGCGTGAGTTTTCCTCAAAGTTCACAGCCTCCTTTGGGCACAGCTACTTCAGCTTCTCATGGTCTCCACACTGCAGGGGAATCTCTGTTCTGGGGCACCTCCTTCCTCTTGTTTTCTCTTCACTGACTGGAGTGTCTGTGTAGCAGTCTCTCTCAGATCCCACTTCTCTCTCCACCGCAGGTTCTATTATTGGCTCCAGAGGAAACTCACTCTCTGGTGAGCTGTGGCAGAGGCTTGGGCTATGGCAGGTCAGCTTACAGGAGAAGCTGGGCAGGTAGCTGGATGGCTGGGTCCGTCTGCCTGGGCCAGGCCCTGCCTGGGGCCATATCCACCCCCATGTACTGTGCCCCCTCTTAAATACGTCATTTGCAGAGGCGCCAATTGGCTCAGCCCTGGACAGGGGCACATTCAGCCTGAAGTTGGGGAAACTTCCAGTTTCTCACAGGGACCATCTTGGTATTGCTCCTTCCCCCACCCCTCAGGCTAGTAAAACCTTGGAACCGGGGGTGGGGGTGAACTCTTAGCAGTCACTTACAGGAGCCACCACTGTAACCCCTCTTTTACTACAGGAGCAGACCTGGAGCTAGGGGAACTCTGAGCGGTTACTTACAAGGGCCACCACTGTAGCCCTTCCCTTGTAGCCCCACCAACCTGACCTTGAATGTTTCCAGGGCTGAGGTATCTACCACCTCTCTAGGCAACCTGTTCCAGTGTTTCACCACCCTCACTGTAAAAAATTTCTTCCATACATCTAGTCTGAATCTGCCTTCTTTTAGTTTAAAGCTATTACCCCTTGTCCTATTGCTACAGGCCTTACTAAAAAGTCTGTCCCCATCTTTATTTTAATCCCCCTTTAAGTACTGAAAGGCTGCAGTAAGGTCTCCCTGCAGACTTTTCTTCTGCAGGTTGAGCAACCCCAACTCTATTAGCCTTTCCTCATAGGAGAGGTGTTCCAATCCTCTGCTAATTTTTGTGGCTCTTCTCTGGACCCGCTCCAGCAGGTCCGTGTCTTTCCTGTGCTGAGACTCCAGAGCTGAATGCAGTTCTCTAGCTAGCGTGTCATGAGAGCAGAGCAGAGGGACAGAATTGCCTCCCTCAACTTGCTAGCTGTGCTTCTTTTGATGCAGCCCAGGATATGGTTGGCTTTCTGGGCTGTGAGCGCACATTGCTGGGTCACATCCAGCTTTCCACCAGTACCTCAAAGTCCTTCTCTACAGGGCTGCTCTCAATCTCTTCATCCTCTAGCCTGTATTGATACCTGGGCTAGCCCTGACCCAGGTGCAGGACCTTGCACTTGACTTTGTTGAACCTCATGAGGTTCACAGGGTCACTTCTTGAGCTTCTCCAGGTCCCTCTGGATGGCATCTGTTCCCTCAAGCATGTCAGCTGCACAACTCAGCTTGATGTCATCTGCAAACTTGCTGAGGGTGCACTTGATCCCACTATGTTACTGTGGGAAGCTTTTCAGTTCTGTCAATGATGATACTGAGTTAAATTCATCCTCTCAGATCACTGATAAAAATTTTATCTCAGTCTCCTGGATTTGACTAGATGTTCTTTTTGTTTGCAGGAGTCTTTTCATGCAGCAAAGATGGCCTATAGGCAGTTTAAAATACGTGTAAGAGAGACCCTGTCTCTAGGTCACTCGGGGCCTGAGTCTCTTGAAGACGCTGTCCTGGACTACATACTTCGCCATGAGGATCTGTATGATGTTCAAGCCAGTGTCAATGTAAGTCAAGGGCAGATGGGGAAATGACGTGTTGATCTATTTCAGTGGCTAATAAATTAGGAGTGTGTAAACTAGAAATGAACTGTAACTTGAAGAAGGAAAAAAGTTTATTGCATGGATTTGATGTCTTGTAGCAGTTTATTTTCCAAAATAATATTGTGATATGGCCCAGCAAGCACTTGTTTTATTTGCCTGTGACTAGAATGTCTCTGCCAAAATAATATTTTTGTCAAGATACAGTGTAACTGTTTTAAATGAATATTTTTCTGAAATTCTGTGCTCTGCTGAAAAATTGCATCTCCTTCCTAAGACTGATGTTAATGATGTAGCTCATACTTTTTTTTCTAAAATAACAGTACATTCTTTCTGAAGCTAGTATTTTCTGGGATAGTGTACGACAACATTGCTGGAAGCTTCTTATACTGATACTTATAGAAAGCTGAGAAGAATATTTAGGAGAGATTTCCATAGTTGCCAGTGTTAGTGAGCTCAAATTACTCACTTGTGTTTATTTTTAGGAAGTAATTCACTCCATGAACATCAACCCAAAGATTTCATTTCCACCAGAAATTGATTTCATTGTGATCAGCAGTTTGATTCGAGAGTTGTGCCGTGTGGCTTTTTCAATGCAAACACTCATTCCTCCTCTTGATGTTGCTTTTGGTACTGATGGAGAACTTTTCAGTGAGACCAAGTAAGAACTCTTTATTTTCAGTCAGATTCTTACTATTAAAATAATCCATCAAGCTGTATAGTCTGCTTCTTTCCTACTTAATATAAAGGTTTAAGGTTGATGATAAACATTCATTTGGGGCAAATATTCCTGTTTGGTAGTGAATTTGGTATGTCTTCAAGGTTTATGATGGTATATTAGTGCTGGGATGTAGACCAGTGTTGACAGCTTTTTTTTTTTGATGTACAGAGAGCAACTTTCTGGATAAACTTCAGTCTGTAGAGCATATTTATTTTTTCCTTTAAGATGAAAATTACCATCAGCTTTCCTTTCCCTGTTTAGTCTCTCTCTGCCTCCAGTGTTTCTAAAATGTGTGCATCTTTGTTCCTCCTTTCTGGCCTGCTTTGTAGAAGTCAGGATTACTGAGATCTGGCAGTTGGTGCTTGATACCAGGATCATCAGCATGTGTGCTGTGACCTCCAGGCTATGGCTGCTGTACAACAAATGGATCTTAATATATTCCCACCTCTTCTGGTTTAGAGCTGAGCAAAAGGAAAAATGCCTTTAAAAAAAGGGAATTTTGTGTAAAAAATGCACACCATAACAGAGTTTTTCTTTTTTGCATAGGTTCAGGGCTGGCTGCTTTGTTAGTTGGTGGGAAACTGTAGGTTACTTTCATGCCTTCAAGAAAACTAATGGGATTGATAGCTCCAAAAAAATTGCTCTCAGAAGCAAGAAAAGCCACACCAATAAGGTGATTTGTTATAATATTTTAAAATAAAATGGAACCCAGATGGGGAAGAGCTTGAGAAGCCAAGGAGACAAATAGAGAATATAAAAGCAGCCCTTCGACAGGAGAGTGCGAAGTCATACGTGACTACTTAATGATCCTGTCCAAATACTGGGCAATTAGCTATTTGAGACCCAAAGCTATTGGCTGAATTAAGAAGGCTGCAATGCTATGGTATAGTCTTGGGGTGCTTTCTCCACCTGCTTGATGTGTGTGGCCTTCAAAAACCAGGTGTAATGTGTTTATATTTGCTGCTGTGTGAGACATATGCACACATCTACCCACCTGTATAGGTGAATATGTGGCACAGATATGTTTATATGTATAAACATATGTGTGGTACACAGAGATGGAGCAAAATCTATGGAAATTAAAGTAGCTCTGTTATGTGTGATACCATTCTGTAAAAGGGCTGGCCAAACCTCACTGTATGTTACACCTTCCTCCATGCAGAAATTGATGCCTCTGTTTACAGCATTGTTTTATGTAAATGACTATTGTATATACATCACTGATATATATTGCTATTTTTTATTTTGGTTATTTAGTATTTGTTTTGAAAAAACAGGCATGTATTATTCAGCCAATGTTGCAGACTTAGGGTGGTAATATGTATCTGCTATGTTAATACAGATCTTAAAAATATTTTTTCTTAGCTAAAAAGTCACTGTTTCATTACCAATATCTGAGGATCTTGCTAATAAAATTGCTTCTTATGTCTCATAAGATACTAGGATTTAACTTTATAGTTGAGATAGAGTATTTCCATATTATAGGGGTCTTGTTTTAGCAAGATATTTCAGGAGGATGGGGTGACTATGCTTGCCAAAACGCTGCTCAGGAGATTTAATCTGTCAGTGGACCCAAGAACCCTGGCTTGTGTGGGGCTTGTTCAAGAATATGGTTTAGTGGCCTTCTGAATTACGAGATGGGTTTATTGGAGTGTCTCTTGGTATGAGTAGAAAGTATGTTTTGCTAAGTCTTACAAATGCATTTCTTCTACAGGTTCACTTAAAGAATACTTATTTCTGTGATACAGAAATATTGTCAAGAAAGATGTCTATGAGTTGTAACTAGTGTTCTGCTTTTTATCACCATTGATGACTTGAAGCATCATGTTTATCTTTTGGCACTTATATGTAGATATTTCTTGTACTCTGTTTCAACAGGTACCATCGTAGTTTTGACTCTGATTTCACAGCTGCCTTGGTGGCCTATCATGTATGGCCTGCTCTGATGGAAAATAACGTTGTAATTGTGAAGGGAGAGGCAGTCACAAAAAGAGGAGCTCTGGTATGTACTTTTGTTAAGTAACACATTAAGGGAAGTAATGGGATTTAAACACTTTTTAAATCTAAACCGATAAATTCCTCATTGTTCCCTATATGGCTGGAGTTTTGTATATCAAATATTAGTTAGGCTTTAGTGCCTCTTCCTCTATTTAGGATGAATAGTTCCATTTGCCTCAATATATTTGTTACGCAGATGTATGATTGTTGGCAGAGCCTGTTCTAAGGAGAAAGTTTACTGTGTTTACTCTCTGTCCTCCAGCCTTGTAGCTCATACGGCAAGTCTGCTTGGCAAGTCTGCTTGCCAAGTCTGTGTTTATTAAATGCCCTCTCTCAAAAGAGATTTGTCAAACTCTTCTCTTGTAGTGGTCTCACAGAAGCAGAAGTAGAGGCAGAAGCCGCAGCCGTAGCCCCAGTCCTCTTCTATCTCGCCATGTAAGTCCCAGCTGAATGCTTGTAACATAAACAGCATCAAGTATTTTAAACTCAGAATGTAGGCAGCCTTTTAAAAACGCTGATGTGCCACATGTACATTTTAATTCTAAGAATAAATGCCTTTGGTGGATCTGGAATGAGGTGAACCTGAACTGACAGGTAGTTATTGCCAGGTATAATTATCAGTGGGAATACTGTATGAGACTTAAACCATAGTTAAATTCTCAGAATTATCAACTGTGGATCTTGGAATGCTTTCTCCCTACTCCTCTTTCTGAATAACTAATTGCATCATCTGTAAGTGTTTTAGTAATCTTGCAGTACAGATGCAGCACCTGGTCCCTGCCTCCTGGAATTAGTATTCTAAATTTATCCTCTAATGCCTCAAAGGAGGGGAAAATCACTGTAAGGCGGGCAGGAGGGGAAGAACTGAGGTGGTACTAATAAGATATGTGAAACCTTAGAGTTCTGCATATGGTATAGTTACACAATATTTTAAATTATTCTGCAAAAATCATGTATATTTTTCTAATTGTTAGCCCATCTTATTAAATTGACATAGGTGCTCTCAGCTTGAAATGTGAATATGGAAAATGTGAGAGGCTTTGGGTAAGACTCACTTCCATGAGCATGCAGGGTGTAAAAGAAAAACTAGGAAGTTGTTGAATTTCACTTTGTAGTAGTGGAGCTGCACTGGCAGAGTAATGTGTGCAAGTTTTCTGAATGTTGATGGGTCCCCAGGTGCCTTTCTTGGGTACGGTTCTTTAGCATACCTGAGTTTCTTTTTCTCTTTGCCTTGCAGTTGTCTCGAGGTCACAGTTCTTTGCCACGAAGAAGTGGAAGCCCAAGTAAGTGGGCATATTAGTTCATAATGACTCATAGCTTTCACATTAAGCCCTTGAACGACTGAGCAAAGAGACAAAATAATATGCTGAAAGTCTCTGATTCTAAAATATTTGTCTAAATCTTATTTTTAAAATGGGTAGCCCCTTTCTTTTCTGTGTGTGGAAAAAGGCTGAAGTTTCTGACTTGGAGGAGAACTTGTTTTTCACTCTATTCAGACCACTATCGTGAGTTCCCTGCTGGTTGCCTTTATTGCAGCCAGTTCTCTAGTAGGTAAAACTAGTTCTCTCCCCCATGCGAGAGACAGTTAGCTGCATGCCAGCTGGCTCCACACCTTTCAAAATTCAAAGAGATAGCTAAGTGGCGATGGTGAAGTGAGAGGTTTCAAACAGTATGAATGTGTGCCCATTTTGAAGCCAAGCCAATTCAGAGATTTAGAAAAAAATTGTTGTACTGAAACGTGCCTTTTTCTTCAATAGGGTGTTAACTGAACATGTTCCTGTGATTCAGTACATCCGGATCCAACAACATCACTGGTGCCTTTTCTCTTCAAAAACACCTCAAATCTTGCAATAATTGAAATGGCAATTGTCAGACCAAATGGAGTTTTTGTTCAGTGTGGGTTTTAGGATTATAGAAAGTTTATTTATAATTTTAGAAACTAATTCAGCCCTTCTAGTTAAAAAACAAAACAAAACATAAAAACCCCAAACCACCAGTGTATGCAATAGAGGACCGTACTCATTTGGCAAAATTTGCAGAGCACTGAGGAACCCATACTGTAATCCTGCAGATGGAGATGGAATTATTGCATCCAGAAAGTTTTCCACAGATACCAAACATTGCAGTTTATCTTGATAGGATGTTTAGTATAACCTAACTGGTGAATGTTACAAAATGTTGAAGTTAGCTGATACTTGAAAAAAATGTCATTAGTTAGTGCTTATTTAGAATTTTAGAAAACAGCAATAATCTTAGGATGTGCCAGTCTCACATAGCATCCCTTTAAATATGAACTTGCAGTAAAGTGAATTTTCTAATTACAAGGCAGAAGTTGCACAGAATAGTTGTAAACTACCAGTACTCCGCAGTCCCCAGGACTTCACTGACATTTATTTATGAAAGCACAGGTGGGTACTTTAGCAGGGCAGTAACAGCCCTTGTTAAAGTCACTGTTAGTTAGAAATGAATATAATAAAAAACTGGTTTTTGAAGCGTATTGAAAAATATTTTGAAAGTGAGCCACTGACTATTTGTGGGCTGGAAATATTTGCTTGAGGTGGCCTGTTCGATACCGCTTTTAATGGGCTTTCATACCAGACTGATTGATTAGTAATTCTTGTGAACACAGTGGAAAACCTGTCCAGTTATCTCTTACTGTGGGCATTTATTACATTTTAATTGTAAAAATTAGAGACCTGAAGAGATTTTATTCTAGCACGTTGAATAGTTTGTTCCCCTTGTAAATGTTTATTTTAATATCAGCATTTTTGTTTTCCAGAGAACTGATACTTTCGCTCAGAACCTCATCTGTAGGGCCATCCCTAAATACAAGCAACACAAGTGACTGCTTGGGGTCTTGTGCTTTTACATAGAAACATAGGATGTGTCATAATGGAGCTGATGTGTAATTCACCACCTCCACTGTCTCATTCCAGTCAATATCTGATGCTTCAAAGACATGTGGAGTTTTCCCCAAATTCAGCTCCACAATTTTGGAACATAAACAATCAGAAGGAAGAAAAATTCCTTTCTGCCTCCTTTTAGTCAGCCTGTACCCTGGAACATGAAATTTCATTAATACTGCTGTAATAACGTGGTAAAAATATTCTTATTAGTTCTGAAACTAGTCCTTAAATTCAAGATAAAGGAGCAAATTTCTCTTTCCACAGATCTTATGCAGATTTACACATCCATGCTCTTTCTGTCTACTTCTTGTGTAGTTTTAAGACTTTGGCACAAGGTTCTCTGGCACAGAATCAGATTTCAGGCAGACTTTAGCATTGGTCCCCATGAGCTATGTATGGATCATCTGTGGCTCTAGTGATACAGGTGTATTTTCGTTGGAATTAGGCCCATTAGTAACCAGTGAGAGCAAAAAGAGGTCCTGTTTGTAGGGTGTCATTCACAGAGCCACTTTGAATGAGCTAAAGGGGACACAAAGGTACGTGCATGTTATGTGGTGTACTTTCTTGTTATCTAAGAAAGTCATAAGAGAAAATGAAAAGCAATGTTTCTTCTTCTAAGAGCCTGATTGTTGGTCACAGCTATGGATCTGGGCTTTAAGTAAACCTGCATATTTCTGCACTGATCTCATGACTGAAAATACCACGGTTCTGGAAAAACTGAGCACCTGCACTTGTGTGGCAACAGAACACAGGTATCCCAAGTATGGTTTTGGGTGGAAGATTGAAGGATTTCTCAAAATCTTGTCATTACCAAGGGCTAAGGAGATGTAGGTTTTTATTAAATGTTGGATGTTTGCCTTATGTATGTAATTACCAAGACACATCTGTGTTATAATTTTGAGTTGAAGTAGTTTCCATACCAACTGTAAGAAAACTACATCACAAAAGTATGTTTTTCTTGACACACGAGAGGCAAGGTAGTTCCAGACTTGTGCACACCTGTGATGCCACTAGGAACGAGTATTCCCAAAGATCTAAAATTGCCATAAAAGACAAACTCGCCATGCTTGGTGAACCATCTCATCTTACTTCCCCCAGCAGGTACCTAGAGAACTAATGAGTCTCAAAGCAAAAAAACTAGTGAAATGGCAACCAATGACTTGCTTTGGTAGTGAGAAAGCAGCTCTAGGATTTTTTTTTTTTTTTTTTNTTTTTTTTTTTTTTGCATATGTTTCAGAGCAGAGCAAACCACTTTGAGCAAAATAGGAAGTCAGTCCACAGCGTGGTAACAGTTAAACAATCTTTCTCTACTCAATTGTACTCTGCAGCCCATAGTCTTTTCATAGGAATATACTGTTTTGTACTGGTTACCTGTGCAGCTTGCATATAGCCAATTAAATCTATAGCTCGGATGGAGGATTGCTTTTGGTGTCAAGTTAGATATTAATAGCTCCTGTGCTTCCTTTTATCCACATGACAGCAGTGAAGAGAATGCATACCAATAAAGATCATATGGAATTAACCATCAAATGCAAAATAATGTATGAAAAGGGACTTTGTAGTTGCTTGCAAGACCCTATGAAAGGATGGATCATGAATGTGAAATCAATGACTTGATACTAGAGTTTTAAAAATCTTAAGTAAGATTTTTGTGTTTTTCTTCTCTAAATAATGAGCCTGAGTAATGCCACACTTGTAAATACAGCAAAGTAGAATCCACCCTTACTGTTTCTGAAAAAAGCTATAAGGCTTCTATTACAAGATAGTTTTAGAACAGTATGATGTGGTAATACCAGGAAAAGGAAGGCTAGATTTTGAGCTAATTTAAATTCTTTGCCGATGGACTGATGAAACTGAGACTGCATGGGATGTAAAAAAGCACCACCTTTGGGCCAAGGTGTTCACGCAGGACAGAGAATGTTTATGAGGGATTTTGAGATTGCTGGAGAATTTCTTTTGTACATCAGCTCTTTGAGTGGTGACTGAGTCTGCTTGAATTCAAAGGCTGTCCTGGAGTCAGTCTAAAAGACTCCCTGAAAAAGATATGGTTGTATGCCCTCTAGGATTTGAGCCTTTTAGCTTTACTTTTTATACTGCAAGTATGTACTGCAAAAATTTGTCATCCTGTAGAGGTGCCATTAGAATTAAATACCGTCTTTCAGCTTTATGTAACCTTTGTCAGCTGTTTTTGGTTAGTGTTAACTACACAATGATTTTCTTACTGTAGCATCAAATAGTCTATCTTTGTATTAAAAGAATGAAAATCTGTTTGTTATGGGTTGCATGTGTTCAGATTGAATGTTTTAAGTTTGAAGACTATTGTATTTCGTTTATTCATGCAACATACTAAGGAAGTATACTAAAGGGATACACTAGATTGTCTTTAAGGTCCCTTCCAAACCAAACCATTCTATAATTTCATTTTATGCAGGTTTTTGATGGTTTAAAACAATGCATGTAGGTAAATCTGTCACAGGCTCTTGCTGATATACAGGTGTTGTTTATGTGGAAGCCGTACTTTTCACTGGGTACACAGAGCACGGACATGGAGCACTTTGTGTCATTTTAATGTTGGCAGATGAAGGCATGAACACCAATGAAGTGGGTAATGTATTTATACTTTCTAATGGCTTTGAGAAGGCAACACTTCTGTGTTGTAAAAACAGTTCTCAACATAATGTTACCTGCTTGAAAGTAAAATGTCAGCATCACGATGCTGTTCACAACTGTTAAAATTGCTTCTTGTGAAATGTTTTTTCCTAATGGACTTTGCCCTGCATTCAAAGTTCTTTGTTCTAAAACAAAAAAACATTATAAAGGGATCATTTCCTTTTCTTCACAGTAGCTGGCATTTAGCTTTTTCATTAGAGGAATAAAATCTATCACAAGCAGATGACGCCTTTGTAACTTGCATTCATGTCCTTCAGTGAAAACCTGCCTCTGTGTTGACGATATATACAAACCCCAAGCCAGCATGGACAAGACAAACATTTATTATTTGGAAGCATCACCTTCCGTTCGCAGAAAATGTTTTGCCCTATGACCTTTTATACAGTTTGCACTTTTTAATGGCTGTATTGTTTTAATTAATGAAAAATAAATGGAGCTTTAAAAAAGTGACAAGTGTTTTTACAAATTTTGTCTGTCTTCTGGTATGTGTGCTTCTCGGGTACTTAGCTAATGTAAAAAATAAGACAAAATGTTGTAGTTTAGGAAAATCACACAGTTTATTGTATAAAATGACTACTAAGTTTTAAAAAACATTACACTATGCAGTTTTCATGTTAACTAGCTTACAACAAAGATTTGTCAGAATCTCTTGTGATGGAAATGTAAAATTAAGACAATCTGAAGGGCTATTTTATTTTTCTTTTTCTGTTTCCTAGGGCTAAGCATTTATGGCTGATTTCAGGGTAACTTTTTCATATTGTAATGCTGCATTTAGTGCATGTTGTATAGACAGACTTCATTTTCCCTGAACCTTTATGTATGCTTTATGGTTTTATGTGTCAATCAGAAACTGAATGTTTTATTCTTTAAAAGCACTTTACATGCTGCAAGTAAGTGAATTATTATTCAGGCTGAGGTGAGTTGCTTGCATGAGGGCACGTGTTGAATTAGCTGGTTCAGTTCAAAGTCCTTCTGAAGACATACTGTTGCTGCCTTCAACTTTACTCTGAATATCACAGCTTTGCTCAGAAAAGGAAACTCGATTATTTCTACGTGCCACTGTAATTTGGGCAGGAATCTACCCCACTAAAACCAGACACAAACAGAGCTGTTCCAGTCCTTTAATATATAAATACAATTAGTGTTTTCATTCCAATCAGTGTATGATGTATTGCTCAACCTGAAGAGCTTGAGGTTTAAATGATGCCCTGTCTTCAAATTCTTTGGCTATTAAATCAATCAAATGCATATGAAAATTTGAATGTAACCACTTTCAGTTGATTAATACCAGTTAGTATTAAACGTCATTCTCACAGACTGGAATTTCAGGAATGACTAACTACAATCTAAGTAACATGTCAATTTCAATGAGTCTGAATAAACAATATGTTTTAAACAAGTACCTAAAAACTATTGTAAATCAGTTGTTTTGTTAAAGAATTAATAAAATACCAAGCCTAAGCTCTTTGTATCTTACACTAGTAACACCGGACCTGCTCTGAATTTAGCTTAAACCAGTTCTCAGTTGATCTTATTGCAAATGGGTATCTGATGGTCAACCTCAAGGTGACATCTGTTCTCTGTAAGCTTGTGGTCTTTTCTGTTGATACTGCTGTAACTATATGGGCACAGTTTGTCCAGAGTTGTGACAGATTGTCCATCACAGGAATTTTAAACTTTGGAGTGTGTGTTGGTCTTGAGCTACATGTATAACAGTCCAGGGAAAGCCCAGAGCCTCGTACAGGAAGATGACACAGATAGGTGTGACAGTTTCTTCTTATTTTATAATACTGGTATTATAAAATACAAATATCCATTTTATAACTAGTGAGAGTATACAAATGATAAATTATGGTAATCTTTTACCAATTTTTTTTCCTAATGCTTGTTTTCATTGGTAATGCTCAATCAATCACGTAAAGAAATTAGCAGCCTGAGATTCTTTCTTGAGTGTCTTGAACCACTGAGTGCAGGCTGCAAAAGGAAACTGCTATGAATACAGGATCCTCTTTAATTCCTGTTTCTGGTTAATATCTATCTGATGGCTCTAAAACTTACCACCTTTATCAGGTATCTAGGAATAAAAACTACTGCTACTACTACTTTATTTGCTTTCAAGTAAGTCAGTTGACCGGAGCCCAGATGGGGTTACAGCCTGCTGTAATTGTGGCCAGGGAGTCCTTAAAGCCTTTCAGGAGTCATGGCAGACCTGCATGACGGGAGAGGAAGAAGCCTTGAAGAAAAGGCTGGAGGGTGAAGTGGGCAGCCGGTTGCTGTTTAACACTTACTTTGTGTAAAAGGAATCTGAATCGGGTTAATTGGTTCCCTTCTTCATCAAGGAGCCATGCATGTGGAGCTCACTGGAAGAAAGGACCTTGTTCCTGCCACGCTTTCCTCTGTTCGTGTGAGAAACAAGTGAATCCTCATTGTTTTCCCTCCGTCAGATGATGTATTACCCAGTGGTCTCTGGTGTGTGAAGTGCTATCTGTGTTTTGGCTCTGCAGAGACTGAAAGAAAAAGCCATTAAAATGGTAAAGTGGCAAAAAGTCAGACAAAAAGGACCAAAAATGTTGATAGGAGAAGCAGGGATGAGATGTGACTGGAACTAATGTGTGTAGCACACACGCAGAGGCTCTGAGGAGGGATGGCACGTGCTTGCCCAGCAAGGCTGGTCTTGCTGGATGATGCAGAGCAGCATTGCCCAGTGTGTGGGTGGAGGGGGGCTGGTCTGGGGGCTCTTCCTGGCCCCGGGGGCCCCCCGGCAGGACGCAGGGCCTGGGCCCTCCTGGGCTGGACTGACCGAGGCGCTGGGGCCAGGGTTTGTAGGAGAGCAGCTTGGGGCAGAGCAAAAACCTTATGCAACCTTAGCACAATGCCCAGAAAACGCCAGTGGGCATTTTAGGTGAAAGTTTACATGCCAACCCCAGGTAGCCCACTTAAAAAAATAAAATAAATCTACATTTGTTTTTCTTGCGGAGGTTGTGTGAAGGCCCCAAGCCCAGCGTAAGGCACGGAGGGAGCCCATCACACCAGATGGCACTATTGCCTCATGCACAGAGAAGCAGGTTTTAGCTCCAACTGCTGCTTTAAAAGCTCATTGCTAAAGAGAGGTTTGCTAATAAATGTGTAAACGTTACAGGCCTGAGCAGTATCAACCGATGTCAAATGGAGAATTAGCCTGATTGTAAAGATCCATCTGTTAAAGGTTGCTGCCTGATAAGGATGTGAAAAATCCTGACATATGACTAGTGAGATGGACGTCACTACCAATCCATTGTTGGAGAAACTGGTTTGGATTCAGGCTTTTTTGGGGTCTGTCTTTAAGAATTTATATGCCTCTCTAAAGCAAATGGTACTTGGTCATATTCTGACTGATCTTCTCAGAGAATTTTTACTTAAAAAAAAAAACCAAAGGTGAAACTGAAAATCACATTGAAAATTAACTACTTATTAATTAACTACTACACATTAACATTTGTCCATTTTTAAATTATTTCTAATTCTTATCTAGTTCAAGCAAACGTCAGCTTGCAGAATTGTTATTTGACAGATTGTTCAGTTATGATGGCTGGCTGGCAAGTTACACTACTTTTCCTTTTGTCTATGACTGAAAGGCATGTTTTCCCAATAAATTCTGTAAAGTTTCTGAATCAGAAACATACTCCCTGCCTTTAGCTGCACCTTTTGTTGATTTTCTAATCAAAGACAGGGTCAATCACATCTCCTGAACAATCAGAGCAGAGTTGGAAGGAGCCCTACTATCCCAGCAACTGCTTTGGATAATAATTTTCTTAATCTTATTAATTGCTGTTTTATAATCAAGTTTGTTTTGCACCACGCTCTATCTCTTATTGCAACATTGTTCTTCCAGAATTTTACTTCTCTGATGCTTGGAAATTTTCTTCTGATTCCCAGCCCAAATTTATTCACTTCCAGGGTATATCTCTTTGTTCTTCTGCCAGTATAATTCTTTATCTTCAGAAGTCCTTGTTCCCTCCTTTGGTATTTGCCCTGCTGATGTGAGTAATAATCTCTTCTTTGGTGTTTGTTTCTTTAGGCAAAAAAAGCCAAATCTTTCCATCTCCTCTGAAGAAAGAGGCTCTTCATTCCCTTGATTATACTGTTTGGGTGGCCCTGGGTTTACTTCTGTTTCAATCCGTCTTTCTTGAGCAGAGATGACTAGAAATGGTGCAGAGTATTCAGGATAAGGCCTGACAAGAGCTTTGTATCATACATTTATCAATTTCATTGTACCATTGCAGCGTCTCTGTGGGAAGTGACTCGATATCTGTGCTCAATTAATAAGCTTTCTTATCCTCAGTTGTTTCAAATTGATGAGTCTTTTCCTGTAGAACATCAGTTCATCCACACACTTTTTTGTGGGCTCTTGGTTTTCCAACTCTAAATACCTTTCATATGGGTGGGTGGCATGGTTATTTTAGTTATTCTGAACTTTGGACAACCATTTGCACGTGTACCGTGACAGTGGTGTCTGTAGATGCCTTCATGCATCATGGTGTGTTCCTCTATTACTAAAACCTATCGCGGTGTGATGCCTTGCATTAAATTACCTAAGCAGAGCTTACCAACCAGCCTTACAGAGTTTTAGTAGCAGTAGCAGAAACTGCCCTGGACCTTGATGTTACAAAGGGAAGTGTCTCATTTAGCTCAATTTATATCCACTTTGCCAAGAGAAGAAATAAATGGTAAGAGTGTCACTATAAACTTACTGAAATATAGGGTATCATTCATATCCGTTGCATGGCATTGATCGCTATCTGTGCCCAAGTATTGTTCAGCTCCAACAGCTCCATCATCTAGGATAAATAAAAACAACCTGGGCAGCTGGATGAGTGTTCACATGCATGAATTCCTATGAGCAATAAAGGCAGGGAGGGAGGATTAGAGGGAATATGATCCAAAGGCAGATTGCCACTGCACAGAAAACCTCCCTATATCACCCATGAGATGCAAGTGGGTCTTTAAACATTCCTGCAGGTAACTGTAAAAATTTCTCCTATTTTTGAACATGCTTGAAGGTAGCCTCCTCTTATCTCCCTGAAGCATGGAGCGCACACCACAGGGAACGAAGCTGCTCAGGAGACTGGGCTGAGCCAAGAACAGGAGATTTTCACAAGGACTTTTCCCCCCAGCTGCCATCTAAGATACTTCTCATAACCTGAATAGATGTTCTTAACATCTGTTTTTTTTTTNTTTTTTTTTTTTTTTTTTTTTTTTTTTAACCCAGCCTTGTAATAATATCAGATAAATGAAGACTTCAGCAAATGGTGAAAGCTGCCTGAGATAAATTGCTTTTGGCAACTACTCCTTCTAATTAAAACGAAAGTCTGAAAAGCCTCAGTCTTTGGGAACAATTAATAAAATGCCAGCACTAGATAAGATACAGGCAATTCTTTGTGACTATTAACTGCTTCCTACAATTAGCACATGTGTGTTCACCCAAATGCAGCCTGACTCTGGTAGGAAGGAAGAGGCTCTGATTAAAACGAGAGCAGCACCTGTCACTTGCCCTGCTGAGGAGGCCAGTGCTTCCCACCTTCCTGCTAGCAATGATCAGAATAATTAATAGAAAGTTTTCAATGCTCAGAGACTCCCAAACTGCCCACAGGACCCTGCAGTGGGCATCAAGGGACTTTGTTCTGGTTGCTTAGATACAGCAGCTACAACATCTCTGTAAGCCTTTGGGCGGATGGCCAGACAGAAGTAAAGAGAAAAAGAAAGGGAGATTCTCCCACTCTGGGGTCCAAGGTACCAGTTTCCCCACTGGGGAATTAAATGCTGATCTGGAGTGGTCAAAGACACAGGCATGAGGGACTTACGGGTTTTGTTTAGAGCTACTTATTTCTCATCCTGTTAAGTAATTAGCAGTCATGATGCCAAAATCCTGAGGAAATCTGTCCTTTCTGTCCCTTGAAGTGGCAGCCCCAAGCCCAGGTTGCTCGTGTGCCCTCAGTGCGGGGATGGGGTGCACTTAACCTCCAGAAAGCTGGGGGCAGGTGGCTGGCAGAGGTCCTGGGGGAGGCTCTGCACCCTGGGGCTTGACCTAGGGACCTCAGAGGCCATGTCCATCCTCCCTCCCAGCTCTGGAGGCCAGAAGCATGTTGAGAAAGCACTGAGCAGGAGCAGCAGACAAAACCTGTGTGTGCACATGCATGCAGGGAGCAGTTGTATCCCCTGGGAAAAAAACACGCAGCTGGGAGCTTTGGGAGGTGCTGCTGGATTTATGGCAGCCGGGCAGCGGGAGATGTGCCCCCAAAACCTGAGACAGGGCTGCGGGGTAGGGACAGCCGTGGATCCACACATGGGGAAGGGACATGTTGGAGCCTGTGGGACCCAGATGAGGCAGAGGCAGGCAAAGAGGGAGAGTTTTGAGCCTATTATCTTCATCTGGAGAACGTGTGAGCCAGGGGTGTGGGAGCGCTGGGGATGCACGTGTGCATGCATGAAAGGGAAAGGGGCAGGCAGCAGCCAGCCTGCGTGTCTCAGAAGCAGCAGAGGGTTCAGGCCATGCTGCCTAAGTAAAACCAGCTGTAAGTAGCGTTTCAGACAGCAAGGAGTGAGAGTTGAAGAGGACAGATCAATGTCATCATCCAGGATGGGGGTGAAGACCTCATCCCCAGATCATGGGAGAGGCCCTGACAACTAAAGCATGGATACATAAACCAGTGGGCTCTTAAGGAAAAATAAGGCATAGCAGAAACTAAAGGGACCAGTTGGCACCAGAAACACCCCTGCATGTAGGGGCATCTGTGTACAGGGTAGGGACCACACTCCGCCGATGGCAGCCCCGTGGGAAGACCTAAGCTCAGCCTGGAGGAGCTCAGCCAACACGAGCCACGTTGCCTTGCTGCCTGGGTTGCAGCTCAGGCAGATTTCCTCAACTGAGGCTCAGAGATGTGTAGAATAACTGCAGTTAAGCAAGCCATGTATAAGAAAGTATTCCCAGAACTTGCTTTAGCCACTGCCGCAACCTTATTGTTTTCAGAAATTACTGCAAAGTAACTGTGATGCTCATCCACTGCTGGGCTTTGGTTCAAGGAAGGGATTTATTCTGGCTATACAATATCTCAGGGTGCCTGCATAAGTCTGTTTTTCCTTTGCTTTGTGTGCAAGAATGAGGATCTGGGCCCAAGGCTGCTCTCTGACTAGGCTCATTCCCAGAACAACTCCTCTCCCAGCCTCCTCTGCCTCCCAAAGAAAAAAAATTTCTTAATCAAATATATAAACACTGGCAGCTTTCAGGGTTGTGTTTCTTTCTGAGCCTAATTTAAATGAACAGCAGTCATTTTATGGGCTTTTCCAAGTGAACCTACAGGGGCTTATTTGCTCAAGTCTGACTTTCTGACAGCTCTCTACAAGCCTAATCAAAACCAGACTTACTTTCATATGAAGCAGACTAATATATATTCACGTGGCTAGAAAGAACCAGGCTACATGTAGTAAGTCATAAACCACTACCATGGCAGCAATCGTTCAGTCATGAGCATTCACCGCACTTGGATTTTGGAACAAGGGGTGCATTTTGTTTTGTTCCCATTGTACAATGAAAGTTGTAGGGGCAAGGAGCCGAGTAAACATGCCTTGTGTCTAGAAAATGCCCCACGCGCATAACTTGGAGTTTGGAGCTGTAAGATGGAGGATGCCTCTTCGCTCCTCTAACCACAGGCAGAAATGCTGAGTTGATGTCTCTCACGGTGGGGTGCACCCAGGTCCCTTAGGGGAAGCTGCTGGGGGGAAGCATTCCCTTTGAGCTGGACAGGACAAACTCTAGGATCAAGCCGGATTTAAGGCAGATTTGTCTTTACCATCTTTGCAGTTTGTCATTCTTCAATACGTATTTCTGAAATATTTCCAAGACTGACTTTATTTATGCAAATTCTGGATGGCGTTGTTAGGGTAGGGAATACTCTGGAGACAATAAACACTTACAGTGGCTTGATGGAGAGTTAAACTTTGACCTCTAAAAGAAGAGTTTTTTCTATTTATAATATTTCCACAATGTTC
The DNA here is from genome assembly GCA_013400615.1 of Syrrhaptes paradoxus. NCBI lineage: Eukaryota > Metazoa > Chordata > Aves > Pterocliformes > Pteroclidae > Syrrhaptes > Syrrhaptes paradoxus. Next base: position 102,188 of record VZTO01016666.1, on the reverse strand, counting down.
CCATCACATAATATCACCTCTCCCTGTACAAGGATGTGCTTATGTTCAGTTCCTGGCATCTGGAAGAAATTTCTCCTTATCTAGCACGTGCATTTTCAAGTGAAATGTGAAAAGAGGTGCTGAATGGATAAAGCAGGGATGTACATTTGGACTGGACCAGATGATGACCAGCAACAGATGAGGTGATGCAAAGGAGAAGGCATTCTGCCCATAACAAGGAAGAAGGGAAAGAAAGTCTGCAGGACTGGGCCAGGCTGTAGGAATGGCGAAATCCTGTGCCCACCTAGGGGGCATCAGGCTGTTTAGCCTTCCTTCACCTTCTAACAAAGATGTTAAGTTTGTCTGAAGCTGGAGAAACTTCAAGCAGCTTTGGATTATGAGTTTTTATGTCCATGCTAGCTTTCGCTGTTTCTCTGTTAAACTGCTGTGTGACCGAAACCCTTACCCATTAGAAGACAGCCAGCACTGGCCACGGCTTGTGTAGTATGGTCCACTTGGTTTCCTTAAACCTTTTGCCTTTTGACAAAGATCATCTGTTCTGTGCTGAAGCCACAATTTAGCACTTGCTCTGCTGTCTGAGTGATATTAGGATTGATGATGATTGCTTTTGCCTAAAAACCCCACATTATTTTCAAGTACTTGTTGCAACTTGCCTAGAGGAGAGATCTTAGCTCGTGGGCTGAGATTCTTTCAAACACTGTGTTTGTCCAAAGGGTGACTATTGACATGGGGCTTTGAGATCTCCTCTCTGCTGTCTCCCAGTGATTTGGAAGGAAATGTCTGATCCTAGAGAAAAATTGTCTTAGCTGACTCTTTCAAACCCAGCTCCTGGTTATTACTGTTGTACAGAACACATCCAGTCGGGCTGTTGAGATTTGCTGCTATTTGAGGTCACTCTGGCACGGGATGCAGGAGAGTGTCTCCCACAGAGAACAGTAACCAGGACTAAGACATAGAGTTGCAGCATTGCCTGTGTGGTCACACTTGATTGCCATAGGGTGCTTTGGGTGGATGTACAACTGCTAACAAGTTAATTTTAGTTGGTTTGTTTTTCTAGTGCCTTGCACTGAGTGGAAGGTGAGGAACAACTTCATCTGTGTAGATCAGACTGGGATTTTTTTTTTCTGGACACTCTTTTAAGAGTGTTCAGATCCACGGTTTTGGTTCAGGGTCCTTTTAACTGAGAAATTCTGGGGTGTTATTTTTTGTTTGTGCTTCTTACTTTGTACAAAGCCAGTACACAGACAAATGTCATTAATGGCATGGGCCAGGTATTTTGTCTGAAATAATTATTTTTCATGGCTCTGTGCGGAGCATTATCACTGATTTTTTTTTTTAAATATGTTGTAGCCATTCGATATGTTTTCCAGGTTTGATGTCTTTCAGCACCATGCATTAGAGTATAACTTGCTTTTAGAAGGGTGGATGACTATAGATAAAATATTATTTTGCTTTAAGTGTGGAAGTGTCTTTTATTCTTGTTTTGTTGAGTAATATCCAGTTTTGGCATAAGAACACCCACACAGTATAAATCAAATGCTTTTAGATACTTAGACTTTTCATAATTTTTTAAAAATGTGGATGTGTTGACATTTTCTGAAACTACCTTTAAAGTTTTTTTGGATGGAACATTTGTACCACATCTTTTTTTTAGGCTTTCATTTTAGTCTCTCAGTCTATTCAGTTTTATAGGTGTCATGGTGACTCTTGGAAACAGGAATTTCTGTTTCTTTTTGTTGATGTTATAAACAGATAAAGTGACAGTAAAAGCTGACTGAAAAGCATCAGACTTTGGTAGGTTTTTTTTTTTACCTCTCTGTGTAGAAGATTAAATAATTAGAACCCTCTGGATGGCTTTTTAGCAAGTCTACTTTTCACTCTGGACAGGAAAAAAGACTCAGAGACAATCATATTACTCTTTCATTGCATAAACCTTTAGGAGTTTTAATGGTGGTTGTTGCACTGCATTGGAATAAAATGAGCACAGAAAAACATGGACCTCTTGGAGCAAGGCCAGAGAAGGGCCACAAAAATGATCAGAGGGCTGGAGCACCTCCCGTACAAGGACAGGCTGAGGGAGTTGGGGTTGTTCAGCCTGGAGAAGAGAAGGCTCCAAAGAGACCTTATAGCGGCCTTCTGGCACCTAAAGGGGCCTACAGGAGAGATGGGGAGGCACTCTGCATCAGGGAGTGTAGCAACAGGACAAGGGGTAATGGGTATAAGCTTAAAGAGGGTAGATTTTGATTTGATATTAGGAAGAAATTTTTTACTATGAGGGTGGTGAGGCACTGGAACAGGTTGCCCAGAGCCTGTGGATGCCCCATGCCTGGAGGTGTTCAAGGCCAGGCTGGATGAGGCTTTGAGCAACCTGGTCTAGTGGAGGGTGTCCCTGCCCATGGCAGGGGGTTGGAACTAGACACTTTAAGGTCCCTTCAAACCCAAACCATTCTATAATTCTATAATTCTAGGAAATGCGAAGTTATTAAAATTGCAGTTTGCACTTATGCATTAATTTGATCAACATTTGAAGGGTCTCACCAGGGACTGATTTTCAGCCTGGCTTCTGGTGCCTTCCCACCACTCAAGAGGCCAGGGCAGTATAGAGACCAGAAGACATATTTACAGCTGTACACTGAATTTTGTATCATGTATGCTCATGGAGTGCAGATGTCTTGTTTAACAAATGAGAAGCCATTTTTCAGAAATGCTGAAAGAGTGGCACTCAGTATCTCAGGGGTTTTGTTTGCAAAATGTTGGCTGGGTAGGCTATCCATAAAAATGTGTGAACAGGAGAATATTCCATGTGCACCTGGCTACACAGAGGACACCACTGATTTGTTCCCTCCTTTTCCATGAGAGGAAAGAAAAAAGCTCATGCTATGTATTTTTATACAGAAAATAATTGTGTCAAGGTTTAAATAGCCTTTCAATGAAAAAGAAATAATTTTGCCTGTGCACTTGTATTAATGATGAGTATTCAAGTTCTGTGTACATTTGAGGAAGTGGGTCTTTTGGAAATCAAGTGCTTTGTCTAATGGCGGCATAGCGGAACATAGAGCAACAATATTAACTCAGATTACATTGAAAAAATCAGATCTATGTCATTTGGAAAGAGCAGGTTCATTAATGAAGGAGGGAAGCATAATAATTCACAAGATCAAATTTATAAAACCAGGAACTTCCTGGACTGTATTTAGCCATCCCCTTACCCAGTTACTTCTCATGGGAAACCCTGATCCTGCAGAAGAGGGTGCTGCCACACGAATGAAGTGTGAGTGAGTTTGCTTCTTGCCAGCAATAGCGATAATTTCTTTGCCTTACTTGAAAGCGATTTGGAGACCCTGTCTGGGTAGGTTTTTTTGTTCTTGTGTAAATAGTCTTCTCTTTTTTCATCGTACCAAACCTGAGTCAGAATATCAAAATCAAAACTCAGTTTTCTTGCAGATGATGCTAGCAGTCTTTATCAGAGCCTCTGATTAGTTGTGGTGATGTAAATGCTGCTTGGATGCTACGTGTCACCCACAAATCACAGCCTAGTGATGACCTAATAGGTGAACTGTGCCTTTCATAAAGGGTTGGTTAGGGACCAGTAACAGTAAGAAGGTTTTCTTCTGGACACAGAGCATCAAAGTATGGTTTTTTTTGGACTGTTGTCCAAATTACAACAGCTATTTTGACATACCCCAGATGCTCTCCTTGCTGCTTGGCAGTCACTGCATTCCTCAGATAGCTCTGTTATAATGATAATATCAGCAAAACTCTAGTTACTGGTGGTGCACAGCAGCTTTCAAGTATATGGCAATTTCCTGCTTGAAAAGGAGATTCAGGTATGTTTTTTCTTTATTGTCTTACTAGGAGGATTGTCTTACACATCTTTGAAAGGAAGAAAACAGAAGGTAATACATATAGAGACTGCATTTTTGCTACCTATCTCTGAGTGCCAGTAGATAACTGTAAGATGTAGGTTTCACTACTGCTATGCCATTTTTTTTTAAACCTGGATACTATGCTAAAGTTTGGTTTTTTTTTTAAATTAAGGTATATGTAGAGGAAAATCGAAGTTTTCTGATGAGTTATTTCTTACCAAGGTTTTTCAGCTGCAGGATACAAAAAAGGCCAAAATCTTTGGAACTTATTAGGACTGTCAGTATAATCAAGGGGAATTGCACAGTGATAAAGTTATGAGACTATGCCATAGTGCCCATGTGTAATGAATATTTGTAGACGTATATATGTTTATTATGCTAGAATGCTGTGGCATAGCTCCATATTTTTCTTCAAATGCCATTGCTCTTGATTGCTGTAATACTTTAGTACATACACATACACACAGGAGAAAGAGGAAAAAAAATCTCCTCCCCCCTACGTTGTCTAATTCTTTGAAGACAGCACCTGCTCATAATGACATGGTCATTGACAGGCGGATGTTCCAAAGCCGGGTTTAACTGTAGCATAAATCAAGATTTTGACAATTCCTTTATATTTTGATACGGCACTTTCAAAACACCATGTATTTTGACTTTAAGGAAGACAGAAATATAAATGCTTTCATTTTATCTCATACTTTAGCCACAACAGTGGTTTTTTTAATGATGAATTCCTTTCTCAAGAGCCATGTTCTACGGCACAGCCCCAGTTCCCAGTGGAAATGAAAGCTGTGATTTGGGTAATTTATTCTGAGCTGTGATTGTGCAGGCTCTCTCTGTCTTGGCTGGTACGTGCAATACACCAGCATCCTTACAGTAGTTCCCATCGGGATTTGTAAGGAGTTTATTGTTTTCCAGAAGTTATTAGGAAGAGGACATGGCTTTTACTCAAATAAAACATATAACGACACTCACGGCCAAAGCAGCATTTATGAAAATAGTTTTAAAGGCCCTGCTTACAGCAGAACATGTCAGGAGATGTGTCTGAGTTGAGAGGTACAACCTATGTCATTTTGTCTGACACCCCAGAAGGGGAGAGAGGGGAACAAGACTAAATGTAAAGGGGGCACAGGAGGATGTTGCCTGAATTATATCATCTTCACTTTCCCAGTGGGAATCTGCCTGTGGGGAAGGTACAAGCAGCAGGTTTCGGGCTGTGAAGGCGGACAGGCCCCTGACTATGGCTGTTTGCCACCGAGCTGGGCTCTGAGCCTTGCCTGGCACCAGTCTGAGTCATGGCTCCCTGTCTTCCTTGGCTTTCCCGTTGTGTGCTTTGAGGGAAAACTGCCCACAGCTTGCCTGCTGCTGGGCTGACATGTGGGACAGGCACACGGACAGGCAGAGGACAGCTAAGGGATAAGCATGTCCAGTGCTCCCAGGAGGTCATGCTTCAGCCCAGAGATCTCTGGGCTGCTCCACAGAGCACTCAGAAGTGCGTTATCCTCCGTAATTCCCAATGGGCTTAGAAGGGATGCAGATGGGGCGCAGCTCCTTCTGTGGGTCAGTCTGCCAGCCAAGGATGTGTTCTGTCCCAGGGAGACCAGGCACTGCATGAGATCTTGGACTCCAATCTAAAGTGAAGTGCGGTCAAAAGACTCCCCTCTTTTTAACTTGAGGTTTGGGGCAATCTCAGGTTTTGAGATTTGACTCAGAAAGTAACCCCTGGCAAGACAGCCAGTTTAATTGTAGAGCTGCTAGAGTTTTCCAGAGTTACAAAGCTGTGTAGGACATTGCAGTTCTCTACTGTATAATCTCACATGGTGGGATTCAGCTGGGTGAGCTCCAAAACAACATTTTGTCTCTTATTGATAATTATTTGTCATAGACAGATGAAGGAAACAGTGCCTCCCCCCAGCCCCCACCCCTGGTTAGCTTTTCAAGCTGGGAGATAATTTGTCCATAGTTAAACAGAAGATATTTATAGAGACATTAGTTGGTTGTGCAAAATACTTCAGAAGTTTGTTTAGAAGTGATTGAAATCAGCTGTTACTGAACTGAAAAAACAGCCACACAAGCTACAGCCCTTGGTCCGTCTGTTGTCTGCTAATGTAGCGCTTTCTTCTTCCACCAACACTACCAATTGAGGGCAATAACATCAATCTCCTGCCTCTCATTGGTGGGTATTAATAATTCAAGGATTAAACTAATCATTGAAGAGAGGCAATTTTAGTGGGTTTTAATGAGAAACTGCTCCAGCTCTTATATTAAAATATATTTAATATATTGCCATGTTTGAGAAGTCAAGCACTCAAGCATCAGGAAAATCAGTGTAGCCCCCAGCCAAAGCCCCTTTTCCGGCAGCTGTAAACCTAGCCAAAAGTGAATAATATGGGAGGTAATGGAGGGCCTTTCCCTGGCAGAGTCCTGCAGGTCAAAATCTGCTACTGCAGTAAGCTACAATTAAGAAAATGATGGGGTCAGTGTGAACTAGGCTGTTCTGCCCCCATCCAGCCCCGCTGACTGCCCCTCTCTGATCATCTTTGTCCTGACAGCCCTTCTTCTACCCCTCAGCAAGTTGTGGGCCCAAGTACAATGGTGTGTTTTGTACAAGCTGAGTGACCAGAACAAAAAAATGTCATTAGGGTAATGAACTGAACCTGTCTCATGTGAAAAGGAGCTTTCCAGATGATGCACTTCCCACCGAAGGCAGCTATGCTCCACTGGTGCCCTTCCTCTAGGCTGTTTCTGGAGTATACTGCTGAACAGAAGCATTGCTTTGACTCCTCTAAAATACTAATCTAGATCACTGATTTCAGGGAATTAATCACTAGGTTGATAAGCACCAAGCTGGTGATATTTTATTTTTGTTTTTTGTTTGTTTTTTTTTTCTTCTTACATATAACTAATTATCATTAGTTAAATAGCATGCTTAACTTGCCAACATTTAAATACCCTAGGATAACCCCTCTTACAACATTCACATTTATGTGACACCTGTGACATCTCCACAGCTCAACCAAGTCTCTGCAACCCTGTTTAATACCTGAGCAGCTCAGAGCTGTGCTCTTCCTTGGCATATTCCCTGGTGGGAACATCACAGCCTTGACCTCTAATGGGAGTGTCCTATGGTTTGATGTCTCCCAGTGGTGGCTGGATCCGTGGGACATACTTCCTGATGAACAGTGTGAAAAATGTTTTCATAACAAAAAATGCCAAAGATGCCTTTAAAATATTTTGATGCAAGGTCCCTGAATGTGGGTAAAAGGAAAACCTTCTCATATTTAATCTCAAAGTCAGAAGTTTATTGCTGATGTTTACACAGATGCCATAGAGCTGGAGCCACTGCACATCTGGGGAGTAGGCGGCTAAACTTCCCTTTCAGTTTTTTTACTGGAAACCCAGTCAGAGGAGGTTACCTGACAGCATGAATAAATCAACATGTTGTCCACAGGAAACAAGGAGACAGATGGAATGAAGCACAAATAATATAGTACTAACATGGAGAGATTATTTCATACCTTTTTTTTCAGAGGACTGTAGTGAATGAGTTGCTGGAAAAATTCTTAGAGAGCTGCTCTAAGTGCACAGTTATGAATGATCTCTTCACCTCCATGCAAAAGGCTGGATTAGCAAGATTCCACATGGCATCAGAGAGGCAGGGGAAGATGTGGGAGACAAAAGACAACATGGAAAGATCTTTTGACATGTTTTGTGCTGTCTTTGGTTAGGGGAGTGAAAGAACACGTTGCAGTAACATGAAAAAAAGATTTTGTCTTTTCCATAAAACTTTACAGATTATAAGAATGAAGAGGTATGTTTTTTAGCCATCTACTTTTCCCCATAAAGAAGTTCCCATATCTTATCTTTGACAAGAGCACAGTTGCCAAAACTTGCTTAGTAAGAACATATAAAAACCTATTCCTTCTCAGCATTTTTCTTCTCTGAGTAAAAGCTCTGTTCCCCCTCTACTTGCTTACACTTGGACATTGAAGGAGAGGTACCAGCCTGAGAACAGTGCTATCAGGAAAGCCGTGTTGATACTGAAAAGCTCAGCTATTGACAACAGAACAGGCAGTCTGATGCATCCAAAATTGCTACTGAGGGGGTATCTCAGCAGCCACAGTCATGGCTTTGCCTTGTGCTCACCCTGGTACCTACTTCATGGTGGGGTTACACTGCTCAGAACCTTGTAGTCTGCAGAACGTCCTCTGGAAGCATTGACTTGCCAGGTACATCAGGAAGACTCATAGTAGCCCAGGAAGATAGTGACTGGAGAGTCTTGTTTCCTAGGAAGCTCCAGCAGGTCTTAGGAAATCAAACCATTCAAGTGATCAGATCTTGGTCCTTGCTGAGCCAGAAGAGGTTGTGATGTTACCGCTTTGCAAATCCATTGCAGCCAGCTGTGCAGAGATGCTAGCTGGAGAGCCAAATCACTGAGAAAGTTACAACTCAGATTTGAATTCCAATGACTTCTCTTTGGATTATGGGCGTATTGTTAGGCTTCTGAGGCAAAATTATTGGAGCAAAAAGAAATGGTGAGTTTTCTGAATCACGAAGTTGTACAAGCCTATTAAAATGCAAAGCATATGCACAGACCAAGGGAAAATGCATGAGAGACCCTGGGACAGGTACAGCATTAATTCTTGAGAACTTTGGCTGCGGGCAGAGTCTCCATTTCCCAATTTCCATGTTTGAGGCTTTTTTCTGAAGTAGTGCATGCTTGCTAGAGAACACCAGAAGAGCAATTGCCAGCAACATTTCTAGTTCTACAAATAGTGTCAAGAAAAGGAGGGAATATTTCTTCTCAAGCCCACCTGCTCCTTCAAGAAACCTGTGATTTCCTTTCTTCCTACAAAAGCACCTTCAGCTCTTATCAGTGCTGTCTGGCTGCTTCTGCTCATGACAAAGCCTTTATGTGACTCTAAAATAAGAGTGATCCATCTTTTACAGACAAGTTGCAAATTGTCCCTTAGTACTCTTGAAGAAAAAGAAACCTAACTGGGAAAGAGACTATCCTGAGCATAAGACCGCCCCAGGAAACTTGTACCAAGGGTAACTTATACTCAGATGCTTCTCATGGATGACATAATTATTTATCAGTGGGCTTGTAGGTTTTCTTGTACCATGCTTTTTTTAGGGTTTTTTGTGTGTGTTCTTGTGTCATAATGCTGCTCCCAAACCACATACAGTAGCATCTGTGTCCAAAGTTAGAGGTTTTGAAATACAAAAAAACAAATCAGGAGGGGTGATAAGGGATTTTTAAAAATTCCAGAAAAGTTTTATTGCATTCCAGTGACCAAAGAAATGCTCTCCCATTTTCACGAAATGTGTGCTGTTTTTCCAATATCCTGTAAAAGACCCAAATGAACTTCCTGTAATGGCAGAGCACTACAAAGCTCTGCACATTGGTAAAGCTGGAAGTTTGGCTGGTTCTGCAAGTCTTATTTTGCTTTTGTTGGTGGAAATTCCCTCCTTGCTGATTATGCTGCTCTGAATGTTTTTTGAAACAAGTTGGAATTTAGATGCAACAACAATGGTTAGAGAGGTCTGTCAGCTATTCCAAAGTGACTTCTGTGTCCTACAAGCTGTTGTAACCACAGACTTTTCTATTGACTCAGACCCTGTGCTGTAGTCTTCCCTTATCTTCTTGGTCCATTTGTCACTACTTGCTTTTAAAATGCAGCATGGAAAAACAAGTGGGTTCACTACAGCAGCCAGGGTAGCACTTGTGTGAGGTACAGGATATGATTCATTCACAGTGAGTTTACTTCTACGTGGCCAGCCTTAGATTGTCTCTGATATCTTTGTCCTTTGCTAAGTGATGTCCAAAGGCACTTGGAACAATATTTAATGGCTTGTAAGATGACTTTGTCCTTTGCAATTCCCAAATGATAAGGTGGTTGTTTACTGAGCCTCTCCCTCTGCATCAGTCTTTGCTGGACTGATGCTCTGTGGTTGATAGTATCTGAGATAAGGCCATTTCCTAAACAAAAAGTATATTCAAGTTATGTTGAAGGCACTCATTTAAGATCCACCCCATGCTATACTGAGCCAAACTTAACCTAAACTCAGGGAGTTTCTACTCTGGAATATTTCTTCTTTTTTCGTTAGTGTTTTTTAGAGTTGACATCTTAAAGATGGAAACACTTTTCTGTTCATCTTCCAAGCAATTTATGTGGGCCGGATAACAAATTGAAAGAAATAAGCCTCTTAGCAAACAGTCTCCTTAAACTAGCAGATGTTTTCCTTATTTGAGCTGAGACAATCTGATCTCTACCTCCTGGATCTCTGTAGGTTACACAGATTGTAAAATTCCTCTCGTAGCACAGTTCTCTTATGGGTCCAGTTCACTACCCAGGTGGTGACTTTTGACTGGGGTCTTTAACTTTAGTTTCATTGTGGATCTGATGCCTCTTAGCTCCATCACCTCATCCGCAGCTCATCTCTGGCATACCTGTGGAGAAGCCCAGCAGACAGGCAGGCTGGGGCTGAATTTGTAATGAATACAGAAGCAGGGAGACAAGGAGACACATGAGCTCAGGGGCAGAGCATGAAGGTGCTGAGCATTGAACCTGAAAGCTAGGGTGTTAGACGCTGCAGTAAAAGCTAAACAGAGCCCCCATCAGTGAGGTCAGCAAAGCCTGATGCACAAAGGCTGACGCACAAAGTGGGAATATCAGGGCAAAGAGACAGGGTATGGCCAATCAGAAAGCTCTCAAGAAGATTCATTTGGCCATTGCTAGCTGTGAGCTGTTGTTTTGCAGAGGCTTTCTCCTTGTATTGAAAGTAGAGGAAACAATCACTCTAGCAGGACTCCCGTTAGCAACTTCCATAAAAGCTCCTGGCCTCTTCTATTTTTTGGAAAGTCTGTTCTTCAATAGTTAGGCTTCTGGTCATGAGAGTGGTTTGCCTTGCTCTGTCAGTATGGAAAACTGTAATGCCTACCTGCCTTACTGCTTTCTTTGGTGAAATCCTCTTATCTTTAAAGAGCCTAGAGAGCTCATTGGCTTGAATCCAAGAGCAGTCCAACAACTGACGGCTATTTCTTTCCTTACAGTCCCAAGCCACATTTTCTAGCACATATCCCAGAAAACTCTCTGATGGCTTTCTCCCAGGGTCACACACCAGTGACTCTGTGACTGTGCCTGCATTACGGCTGCTCCTTTTCTCTCTCTTTGTGTTTCTTTTGCTGATGTAACACTCCAGTATTGCCAAGCCCCTACATCCACATTTCAAATTTTGGAGTAGCCTCCCCTGTGTCCTTACATGGGCAGGAGGACACTTACTGAGGCTTCAGGTGACCTCTGTTGACTACTTGTTTCCAGAAAATGAAACAGTGCTTTCTGTCTCAGTGACAAGAGACTACAACTGTCTTCAACTTGATGATAACACACTGTCATGGTATGAAGAGACATAAACATGCAGTTTCCAGCAGTATTTATCCATCTGTATCACTGAGGGTTTTTATGGTTATGTGACCATCCTCAGTTACATGTTTGGGGAAGAGCTGAAGAACACAACAGCCACACCTGATGAAATTTGGTTTCCCTCTGACTGTGCTCCAAGCGGTTGCCTAAGACATCCTACAGGCTGTTCAGTGACCCCGAATTCATGTCATTACTGACTTAAAGTCAGACTCTCAATTATCTTCTGGGTTAACAACAGTATTTGTGGTTTGGTATGGTTTATATGAGTTAGTGACCATAATCCTGATGATTAATTATTTTCTGATGGCTTCTATGCTTGTGTTGACAGCACTGCTCTTTCCTGAGAAATGAACAATAAATATACTTTATAATAATTTACTTTAAGGTATTAGGCCACAGCTAATATTTCTGCCCTCCCTGGACTCTTATTTTCTTTAGAAAACAGTTTAAAGATTGCTTGGTACTCTTGTTCTGGTTTTGGCCAGACTCCAGCAAAACAAAGTCTAGAAGTCACACTCTAATTAAAACAGTTCTTACTGAGAGCTATCAAGCTATGAAGCATATCTGTGTTTTCAACTCTGAACTTCCTTCCTGAGGACATTATACATTTTAATGAAAAAGAACATGATTTCTTCATCAGTTTTTTTTCTCTTCATGAACCACAAAGATAAGGTCTGTTACATATGCTGTGTATCAGAGGAGCACTCAAATGGTTAAGAGAAAACCAGAACATTTTAGGCAGCCTGTTTAATTTTGACGATTTCTTTATTTCTTTAGCAAAGCAGGGAAAATAACTGACATTAGCTGCAGGCCCTGCCAAAACAGACATTTGTTTTCCATTAGCTGCACATATCCCTTCTTAAGGGCTTACTATGGATTGAGACACAGCTCTGGGCATAGATCTGGTTTATGTAAGGCATTTTTGATAAGGATAAGTAAACTTCACACTTAGAATTTTAGGGTCTCTTCCTCTAATTCTATATGGATCATTGCTCTGCTTAACACCCAAGGGCTCTGGGTTGGTCCCACCTGGAAAGAGGTGTCCCAGAATAGGGGCAAGTGATGGAGTTAGGTGGCACTGGGACTTCAAAGGTCCTACAACACTCAAATTTAAGAATAATACGCAATTTAAAAGCCTACTGTCATTCTCTAGGCTTAAAAGATGCTCCATCTGGGTTCAGGTGGGTGCTCTAGAGAAAGGCATGATTCCTCAGCTGATTTGCTTAGCAATCTACAGCAAGTGGAAGAAAAAAATGTTCCGAACATTTTTTATTTTCAGCTGAATTTTTTACTGGAAACAATCCTTTGGCCAGTCTGTTACCAGCAACCTAGTGTGTGCGTAAGTAGTAACTTCTTTTGAAATCGTGTTTTCACATGTTCCAGGTTCAAGAAGCTTCTCATGGCCACATGGATGCCAGAGGGCTTTAGAAGTAGTTGTTATTTATACTTTTAGATTGAAAAAACCTTTGTAAGTAAAACTCAACCCAGACTTCAATGGCTAAGTTTTCTATGGTGCTGAGCAACACAAGTGCTGTGAGAGATCACTGCCTCTGAAAAATCAGGTCATTGATTCTTTGGATAGCACAAACACCAATATAGACAGGAAGAAGAGAAAGTGAAACGCAGTGTTCATCTCTACTACAACCCCTGAATGAAAGCGAGTTGTTGGAAAGCTGATGCTCAGAAATACATCAGCCCACAGGCTCCCAGGCTGTATCCTGTTCCCCATCACAAAGAGCTGGAGGAAACAGGGTTTCCAGCCTGGTCTGAAAGTTGGTGGGCTTGGATGCCCTTTGACTGAAGGAGAGAGCCTTGCATAGCCAAGAGATCCATGTGAGCTGTGCCCTGCCAGCAGATCGCTCCTGAGAAAACTCATGGGAGGCTCCTGCTGCTGGCTGGAAGGAGGGAAGAGGAAAGTGGACAGGCGGGGAGGTAACACAGTTCAAGGTAGACAACGTGCTTGGCAGGGTGTCTGGCTTTCATCATGTCCCCCAGCTGGAGGTTAGTAGCTGAGGTTGGCTCCACCGGCTGTGCCTGGCAGGGCAAACAGAGGAATGTGTGCTGTTTCTGTCTGTGAGGTCTCCCTGCAGAGGTTTTGGTCTTGGGTTGGAAGGGTGAACATCTGAGAATAAGGTGTGAGACTGGCTGAAGGGAGGCAGGGCATCGTTACAGAAACATACTGTGCAGGAAGAGTTGGAGGAGGTGAGCATGGCCAGAAATGCCCTGATCACTTTGGGAAAGGCTCTGCTGTGAGCAAAGACACATTGGTTTGTGGGAGCCCCCATTCACAGAGTATGAAGAAAATGCACTGATTGGAGTAGGTGTTAATTATTTTCCAGTCTTGCAGAAGAGACACCATGAAGACATAAATGACCTCTGGGATGAGAGAAGAGATGAAATAGGGAAATCTTTACCCAGGAAAGTGAAAACTTCAGCAAGCTGTAGCTCAGGTTTCATTTTGGCTTGTATAGTATGGGCAATGCTGCCCAGATAGGGTTCTTTACTGTTTGAAATTTTGATGGGGCTGATATTTGACATGCTTATGCTGCATGTAGTATAGAGAGTGGGGTAAGTTAATGAAATTACTGGGATATAATAGCAGCTCCCAAATCAAAGAGAGATTCCACACCAGGTGGTATTTTGATGACTCCTCATTGTTTGTTGGAATGTTTTCAATTGATTATTTTTAATGATCATCACAGTGTGCAAACAAATAAGAAAATCCTTCCTTCATCAATCTTACAACCTGGAATTAAATAAGACTATAGTGTTTTCCTAACCAGAATTCTATCTTTTTTTTTTTTTTCTTTTTTCTTTATTACAAGGTCCGTCATACTCATCGGAAAAGATTCAGGCTGTGAGATCAATCAACAGTCATATCTGAGGCATGTAACTGAAATACAACAACTAAAATATGACAACCATTTTTTCCTTGTAGGATGGCTGACTGATAGAAGGTGATACACCTGTTTATGTTTGATTTTGGTTAAATCAGCACTGGAAAAAAAATAGGATATTGATGCCATGTCATGAGTGGCCTTAAACATCTAGACAGGCCCCACTTACTCTGAGTCCCATCAAGGGCCCGTCTGCTGTGACCTGTGCCATTTGTCTGTTTTGGCTGCTCTGGCAATGGACTTCTCAGTCTCTTGTTTCCCGGGACTAGGGTTCACAACTCTTTTCCCTGCATGCTCTGAAGTGATCTCCAGTGTCTTGGTACAGGGAATAGATTCTGGGAGCATGCAACCAAACTGACCTCTGCAGAGAATCTAGTCCCATGAAGAAATGAGGAGGACATTTAAGCAAACTGCAGTTCTCGTGATTAGACATATGGAGAGGGAAGGTATTTGAGAGGCACACTCAGGCAAGTATAATTTGACATAAATGCCTTGGAGATGCCTAGCTGTGCAAAAGACATTGAAAAGATGTTTGTTATATAATGGCAAAAGCTTCTTTGGGGATCCAAATAGGAACAAACCCCCATTTTTTAATGAAAGGGAGTATTTAAAGGAATATTCTGGTTTTGTAGTGCTTGGTTAAGCTGTAGTCAACCATGTAATTATTGCCAAAACAGGCAATGGATACAAATTCTCTATCATTTCAGTACTTTTAGCTTAAGGAATTTTATTTAATCTTTCAATGGGATTGTATTTCCCCCCTATATCCAGGAGCAAAGACTTTCTGCTTTCCAGGGCAGTAACTCACAAAAGATGGTCCAAATGAGATGATGAAGTTTTTAATCTATGCTTTTTTTTTTTCTTTTCTAGGCACATATGTTCTCTTTCCTAAAACATGTTCCTTCTGAGTAACTTATGCCAACTCTTCTTCTGGCCAAAATGAAGATAGCAAAGCTTATTTCAAGACTTTCACTGTTTGGGTTTTTTTAACTTAAAACTTTCATTGAGGCTACAGAAAAATATATATTGTATTGCATGTGGAAATTTCATTTCTACAAACTTGAGAATAAATCAAGTGTTATTTTAACTCAGCCCTCAGTTGCGCCTGTTTGCCTATGAGGTGCAGTTTAACCAGTACCCTAGTGCTTCATCCTGAGAGCACCAGAGCAGGTACCTCTGTGTCTGGTGTTTGCTCTTTAAACCATGTTCATGAGCATGTCCCAGGCTGCTGTGTGGGGGGTTGGTGCTGTGGCCAGCTAGTCAGACCCATTGTGTCCCCCTCCCACCATTATTGACATGGCACACGGCGAGGATTTAGTGAGTGATGACCTCCTAGAAACTGATGCTGCCAGAGAGAGACCTGGCTCAATGAGTGGTTTATCTGAGTCTATGCTGAGATCTCCTAAACCTGAAGAAAAGACCTGCAACATTTTTAGAGGGACCCACTGTAGCACAGTCCTGCCCTTTGGCTACCAAAGCAGGACAGAGACAATAAAAGGGCGTGCTGTTAGGACAAGGTCTTGTTCCTGAGTTCATACTAACCACTTTTCCCAGCAAGAACCCCTTTGCCTGAATGCACAAAACTTGTAATCCCTGTGTGGGGCTCAGGCTGCATACTGAAAATATCTGCCTACCTGTAAGCCCACTTCAATGCTGTCAAGTCAGAGTGGATGGTCTCTGCTGGAGAACAAAGCCAGCTCTCTTCTCTGCTTTCCCCATGGAAGAGGGCAGTAAGCTGCCCCTTCCCTCCTGCACATGCCTGGGAAACAGGGCAAAGGGGCAGATGGAGTATCTGCAATACACAGCCCCTCCCTCCAGCAGCAGAACAGAGTGGAGATGGCTGCTGCTTGCAAGGAAAATGGGAATGGGGACCCTCAGAGGTGCCTGCAGAGCAGCGTGCCTGGCATGGGGTCAGCGTACCTGGTAGCTTGTGAGTGCAGTGGGGTTGCCAGCTACTGAGCACTCTGTGGCCTCCTGCCAGTCCCTTTTTATCACCGCAGCTCTGTCAAGTAGCCATCTGCGCATGCTGGGCATCTTGTTGCCTGATTTCACCAGCTCCTAGGGGGTCCCGACAGATGCATTTACCTTCACCATACGGGTGAAGGAACATCTATGATGTCCTAGCCTCTGTGGAGGGCTGTCTTCACCCCAAGGCAATCCCTGGGCGATGTTGGATCTGGTTAATGAGGAAGCTGCTCGATGTGAAGGCTTAGAGGGGATCCTGACAGTGATATTTTCCCTTTGCTTTTGCCTTTGTGGGATGGGCTCTCACAGCCACAATTGTACATGTTGTGGTGACAGAGACTTTTGAGGAGGCATGTGGCAAGCCCTAGGGGACTGGTGCTCATTTCTGCAAGCTGTAAATTCTGCAGAGCACCTCAGGGGTGAGACACTGTGGAATCACTTTTTGGTCCTCCTTGCCTTTAAAGGCCAGATCACCACATAGCCTGTCATTCTCTAGGTTATCTGCCTCAGACTCATCTCATATGAACTTCCTCAAAGCCTAACAGACTCAGAGGGATTCCAGGTGGCCCCACCAGTGAGGAGATATCCGTCTAAATGAGCATACCCCTGGGATGGGGCTGTACCCCATTTCTTTTGGCCAGCAGAGAAAGTGCAGCTTTCTGTGACCTTATCTGCCCAGCTGTATAGACATCATCTCAGTGTTTAAATTTGCGCCCAATCTGGGCTGTCTCCGGCGAATAAGTGTTGCTCTAGCTAAGGACACCTTGTGTTGTGTCCCAGCACACAGGGCCAACTGTCCTTTGTGAGCCCTGGCCCCAGCAAGGGCTGGCCCATGTCCTGTGCTCCTTTGCTTCTGGATCTCTGAAGATCATCTGGGCTGATGTCTTGCCAGCAGCCTCCACGCGAGGCCCCATGGCTGCTTTCATTTGGCAATGTGAAAAGGGGTTTGCAGCAGTCAGTAGTTAGGTATTTCTGTATTTTAAAACACATATCTGTTCTCTAGGGTAAGCGCCCCGTGCTTACATGGGTTATACCCTTACCGCCTACAAATCACAGCTGTTCGACTCATCTGCACTCAGCTG
The DNA here is from genome assembly GCA_013400615.1 of Syrrhaptes paradoxus. Lineage (NCBI taxonomy): Eukaryota > Metazoa > Chordata > Aves > Pterocliformes > Pteroclidae > Syrrhaptes > Syrrhaptes paradoxus. The sequence goes on along the minus strand of VZTO01016666.1, from coordinate 84,951 downwards.
CTGTGTGGGCAGTAGATCCACACGACCAGGGGCCACCGAGTAGCTTGCGCCGGAAGGAAACAGCCTCTGAGAGGCTGAGAAGTGACCTGGGAGGAGACAATAAGATCTGGTTCAGAATTCAGAAGACCTAGGAACTGGCCCCTAACCCTTGGGCTGTAGCGCCCCTTCCCTCTTCCCTCACTGGGTTGCACCTGCAAGGATGTTGGGCAGAATGTGCAGGCACGGGCATGTCCTTCCCGGCACAGCCCCCTTGCTGGGAAGCCTGTCTCCAAGAGCTATCTTAGTCTCCCTGGAAGGTGCTCAAGCAAACACTTTCTGAACAGGGTGGCAAAAAGATGGACAGTGGGATGGGACTTCTTTCCTCTTGGTCACCAAGAGGTGAGAAGCTCAGAAGGGATAGATTTCTGTGTCTGAAGGTGGTTTTGGTAAGCAGCAGCCCAGAACACCTGCCCAATGGAACAATGACCAATGGGATATGGAAAAAGAGGCAGCAAAGGGAGAAAGAGGAGACATTTGGCAAGGCTAGAGAGGAAGAGAGAATTCAACAGTCTTAAGGCCAGAGGCAGACAGACTGGTGCTAAAAGTCCTGGAGGCCAGAGAACTCCACTAATCTATATGGACTTTGTGCATGGTCCATTCTTCAGAGGAGTAGCATCTCTTGGGGCTGTGCCCATGAGCAGTATCAGGTGTGGTGGAGGCCAACCAAACTGAGCTTTTTGTAGCTGTTTGAATGGTCAGGGCTCTCTGCTTGCTTTGCACAGTGAAGCATGCAGTGGTTCTTTTGTCATCCTCCTTGTAAGCCTTGATACCTCTGTGGCAGTGCCAGCTGGTGTTAAGGGGCAGAAGGTGCACTTACTGGACACCCAGCAGAAGTCTAGGCTGCAGCCTTCTCCAAGGCTGTGAATGTTGTGAAGGAATGACTGAGAAATCACCATCAGAAAGTGAGCACTGTCCTCAGCTGCATGGGTGGGACCCCTTTTCCCATGGATATCTCCGTCACTGAAGAGAGAGGAGGAGATGCCGACTTGTCAGTCACCTGTCACCCGTGCATATGGTCTGTGTGTGTGAAATGCTGTATGTCAATCAGCTGCAGTGTCAGAGGAAGCTACAGAGTACAGGGAAATGTTATTATTGAAACAAGTGTGGGTCTGCACTGAGAACCATTGTAGGGATTTATGTTACAGCCAAATGAAGTCCTGTCTGCAAGGAAAGAAACTGTTGAGATGAAATGGGACAAAAAAATGGGAGTGCTAGCAGGAATCAATGAAGATCCAAAGGAAGGAAATTGCATGTGAAAGATTTGAAGCTTTGCAAAAGTAATTAAGGCTAGTACTGAAGCTGAGGCCTTCACAGGATTGAAGGAGCTTTGGGTTTTGGAGGTTCCCCAGAAAGAACAGATAAAATACTTTCCGGCACAGTAAAAACATTTTTTTTTTTTTTTGTAAAGAAACAGCTGAATAGATGGGAAGTGCAGTTGTGACACCTCCAGCCTAGAATATCAAGGTGAGCTGATGAGGTGATCAGCAGCCTGACTGCCATGGACAGGAAGCTTTTCAGCAAAATATGATCAAGTTGCCTCTGGCCAACTTGGAGCTTGTCAGACAATGTAAGCAAAGACGGAAAGAGCTAAAATGTCAGCTCTACACCTAAAGAGTCAAAGAACAAAGTAGAAATCCTTTGGGTGGACATGGAGTTCAGCCAGTTAAAGGACTTGGGTAAGAAATTAAACTTTTATAAGTTTCCTACTCTATTTATAGCCTTCCATGTTAAAGAGGGAAGAATTCACATGGTTACAGCTCATAACTCCTTAACAGATTTACTTAACTTCAGTGCTAAAGCTCAGATGAATGTGTAGGAGGATAGAGACCTTTTGAGCAACAAATGTGACTCGTAGGAGTCTAGAGGAGATGGTGGCTCTGCAGATGTGACCTCAACCCTCCAAAGAGAGGCAGAAATTTCCAGAACCAAAATAGACTTTTGAGTTCACTGCTCCAGGAGAGGCTGCCTGTGGTGAAGTCTCAGGATTGAAAGGTAGAGAAAAGTCTAAGGCACTCAAGGTGTACTTTCTGAAACAATGCCTCCTTTCTGCAGGAAATTACCAAATCCTGAGCCTTCATTCCAGTTAGGAAAAAAACTTAAAATATTTTTAAAATTTCTGACAAACTGGAAATCTCATTCCTCATGCTACAAGACTGCTCTTAAAATATGAACCAAACTCTTGTTTTGCCCTCAGATTTTTCCTATTTGGTGTCCCAGACAGGTGATTTTACTTGGCATGCTGTAGTTACCATAGCAGTCCTTTACTTACAGCAATGAGCATCACAGTTGTCTGTTCATCCGCAGGTGTATTCACATTTTCATCTTACAGAATTTTTTTATCATTTATGATTTTTAAATTATTTTTTTTTCTGAAGTGATGGAAAAGGAATGTAATAATGAGTGACAGCTGCAGTAGTTCTGGGAGGAAGTGCAGAGTTTTCAACAGCTGAGAGAACTGATGACTGAAGGAAACACCCCACTTCCAAATGCTGCCTGCTGTCAACCAGCTCCCTTTGCTTGTATTTTTTTCTAATAGTGAGCAGCATCACAAGGATGAGGATTTTGATCCAGCAAGCAGCTGAGCACCTTGGAAACTTACTCAGCCCACAGCCATGCACCAGAAAGGTCTAATTAACATAATGATGGGGCTATAAAAGGCAGCTGAAAGGTAGGGTACAAAGGAAGACAGTGGTTTAGAGGAGGTAGAGATTGTGTGGGTTGGTCTAGTACCTACATCTTCTGGAGGACAAGTCTGTGAGATAAGGTATGTAAGGGAGTATGGACAACATGAGCAAAGGATTGATTTGTTAGGAATAAGTATAGTGCTTAAACCCACCTGTTTCTAAGAGAGAGAAGGAGTGATTATTAGTCTAAGAGGGAGAGTAGGTGACTGCCCTGAGAGGTGAGGATTTGATGGTGTCCTGCTGTGCGACGGGAACCTAGTCCTAGATCTGATTATGGATAGGAGTGTTTTAGGAGTTCTAAGAGCTCTAGATGATATTGCCCTGTGCTGTGGGATGTGCTTGGAGAAAAGCTAAAGAGAAGAGTTACTAAGGGTGTTGTCAGTGAGTAGCATGTGAAGAAGTGCTAGGGACATCATGCTGTAAAGCTCTGGCCTGTTCATCTCTCCAGGGCTTACAGTGGTGGCAGCAATCAGGGGGCAAAGAGGTACTGTTGCCCTGTCTTGTTTGGACCAGGGATAATAAAGAATTGACACTTTATCTGTTGTGCTGCAACTGAAAGATGAGGTGGAGAGACCAAGGGCCATCAGGGACTGTGAGTGGGAGATCGACCGGTGGAGTAACTCCCTGGTGTGCCAGAGGAAGAGGCGCCAGGGAGATACCCCACAAGTGGGGGCGGACACCCTGCCCTGTTGGGCAGAGGAGGGGGAACTGAGGGATGGGGAGTGTTGGAAGAGGGTCCCTGCTCGGCATCATGGGCAACCCCCCCCTCTGCCTGTCACGTGTCCCCATGTTCCCCTGAGCAATAGGTTTGCAGCCTTGGACATTGAAGGGGAGGTAGGTGGGGAGGCACAGGAAGGTTCCCCTGAGAGGTTTCCAAGGGCGAGGCAGTCGACTCTGCGCATTCAGACTGCCTCTGCCAGGAAAGAAAGAAGGGTGCTTGTGGTAGGCGACTCCATTCTCAGAGGAAGGGAGGGGCCCATTTGCAGACCGGACCCGAGCCGTAGGGAAGTGTGCTGCCTCCCTGGGGCCCGGGTCAGGGATATAACTAGAAAATTCCTGGAGCTGGCTCACCCAACTGATTACTACCCACTACTCATAGTTCAGATGGGCAGTGATGAAATTGCTCAGAGGAGCCTGAGAACTATGAAAAGAGATT
>VZTO01016666.1:57855-78654 GCA_013400615.1 Syrrhaptes paradoxus | reverse complement strand
AGCACTGGAACAGGCTGCCCAGAGAGGTTGTGGAGTCTCCTTCTCTGGAGACATTCAAAGCCCGCCTGGATGCGTTCCTGTGTGATCTGATCTAGGTGTTCCTGCTCCGGCAGGGGGATTGGACTAGATGATCTTTCGAGGTCCCTTCCAATCCCTAACATTCTGTGATTCTGTGAAATAGCACTTTAGAGGGAAAAAATGTGTACAATCTATCTATTTGCAGTTGTTAATTAAGGTGGGGAAAAAGTGGAGGCCAGCTGGTCTTGCCTCATAGACTCAGCATAGGGATAAATCAAAGCAACCAGACAATCCAAGTGTTGTGCTTGCCTTCACATCTAGTAGGTCCTTACGCTGACAGTTAAAGCTTCTGGTTAAAATGTGAGACCAAAAGGGGAGCAGCTATGCTTGGCAGTGAATATGGAAAGAAACTCAGAAGCTTTATGTTACACAGGGGATTACCTACATCCAGGAGCTGTCATTGATCAGAAAGCCAAGAACAGCAATGCAAAATAAGAACATCTGCTGGATGGTATGAATACACCAGGCATATGAACTTCTAAGAATGCTTGTGCATTGCTAGGTTGTGGCACCAATCCCAGGGCAACAGCTTAGATGAGGCCTTTTTTTTTCTTTTTTTAAACTTCCTGAGTTTTTTGTTGTCTAGTCAGCTTCTGGAACTTTCTTGCTCCTGTTGCATCCTTGGACTACTACCATCTCTGTTTGTTGCAGACTCTCATTATTTCTTTCTTCATCCTGTGCTCCTATTGAAATCCTGCTCATGTTTGCATAAGTGACCTTAAAATTAAAATAATACAATAATTTATCCTATTTTCCGTCTTGGATGGCAGAACTGAGTACTGGGAAACAGCTTCTGAGTTGTGGTTAAGTTCTTGTTATATGGTGCTAGTGGTTGCAGATGCAGAGTTGCAACAGGCTTTAGCAAGTCTTTAGCTGCCTGGTTCCTTGGTAAAGGTTGCCTTTACCTGGAGGGCTGCTGCCCTGGATGTTCTTATTTGGATTTTCTTGTCTGATACTTGCCTATTTTGGGGTTTCTGTGCAGCTGGTACCCATTTTACACCTAATGCAAGAGGTGAAGGGAAGAAAGTATACTCCCTGCTCTACAAAACTCCCTAAAGCCTTGGGTAAAAACGGGCTGCAAGGATATGTGTGCAAGTCAAGAAGTGTTGGAAACTGCAGGAAGCATTGTCACTGTCTATGCGGAGCCTTGCTTGGAGGAACCCTCTGACATCAGACATCTTCTGTTGGTAGAGAGCAATACTTCCCTTGTGCTGGTAGTAGCTTCTTGTAGTTGGAGGCTGAGGAAATGAGGGAGAAGATAAACTCATAGAACTGAGGTACAGGGTCCTACACAAGGGAGCTCTTGTGAAGCAACCCAAATGTTTTCTTCCCAATTAACCAGAAGTGAACTGGAGCATGCGAGTTTGGACTGTATTTAGGTGGCACTTAATATGAAGTGTGCTTGTTTACTAAAAGCCAGTTGGAACTGCTTAAGGACAGTTAACAAAACGCCTGTCTTGAGATGTCTTAACACACTTCAGTCTAAAAGCTATTGAGCTCCTATGCTTCATCAATGAGAAACTTTCTTCAGGATGACAGTGCTTTATATTGCTGTGGCTGTTTGTACCATGAATTTCCCCAGGCAGGGGGAATATATGGTCACCTAATGATCAGCAATTTCTCTTGGCCCTGAGAGCAGGTAGCTTGAGAAAGGGTTTTGTCTGTACGGACTTGTATTACTTCCTCTGTTAGCCTGTGTGAGAACTTCTCTGTGTGCATAGCTTTTGGCCTAGAAACAGAAAAAAAATCATACCAAGTGCAACTTCAGTGTATGCTATAACATTCTTCTTTCTTTAAGTATGCATTTTGGACAACATACTTCAATGTTCTGAACCAAATTTATGTGCTCACACTGAATTGCTTCAGAGGGTTTTTGCATAATAAAAGGGGAAGATGAGGAGTCTATCTCAGTCGTGATTTTTTTCCAAATTACTTTTCTACTTCATACAGCTACATACTGTATAATAGAACTGCAAGTTATTTAGCTTGTCCTTTTTGTTGAGGGTTTTTGGCAATAAACTTTAACAAGGGCAGGAAAGGAACTGTTTTGGGACCAACCTCATCAGGGCCTTACAGACCTCTACATAGGAAATGATGTATGAAGGCATGCTGAGACAGATTTGTCCTCTTTCTATGGCAGAATTAGTACTGGAGTATTGTACAGATTTCTTCCTACAGTGGGATGAGACTTCGGACTCTTCATGCTCTCAAACAAGGCAAAGAGGCCTGATAGTGCCCTGTTCACTTAGGGCTGTGGGCCCTGAGATCATGAACAGGATGGTCTGACTATCTCATGGGACCTTGGGGTACTTCTGCGCTATATGTAGTGTCTGTTACAAGACAAAACGGAAATATAGAGGCAGCTGACAAAATCTGATGTGAGACCTTTGATACTCAGGAAGGTGTCCTGGAAGCTCATGCATGCTGTGCACAGCTGTCTGGCTCTGCACTTAGTTGTATGAAAAGGGACATACAGGCTTTTGGCAAAAGTCTTAGTGCTTAAAGAAAACTTCACATTGGTGAAAAGTAACTGGTTATTTTTAAGAAACTGACTGTTCATATCTTTTTTTTAATAATGAAAAAGCAGAAAACTCCAGGATCTCATTGAAGCATCTGTTATAATAATAATTATTTTATTTTCCTATTTCTGGCACAGATCTTGTGGATTTCCATAGCATCTTGCCTGCAGTTTTCAGTGAAATAAGAACTATAAAGGGCCTTGTTTCCCTTAGGAACTCTCATGTTAATTAAACCTATACTACTACAGTTTATCTAAGCCAGATTAAATCAAAGCTTTGAGTCCATACACCTTTAACTCTCAGGAACTGGATCAATTTGAAGGCTTCAGAAACCCTCTGTAGCTCCTTGAAAGCTATAAAAGGTGAGGAAAAATGACTTACACCTGCTGAACAGGCTATAAACTGAATTGCAGTTTGCCAGCTGTCATCCATTTTTAGAGCTGGCTTCAAAGCACTGTATGATATGTTCACCCTTCTCACTCATTTTTAAGGGCTATATGTTGAGTTTATCTCCCTTGCTATTGTCAGTAGCAATACTATGTTCCGATTATCATGTTCTTTAGGATGTATTGCTCCTTTAAGTTCTTATTCCTCTTTGAGTTGCATACAACTGGCAGCAGAAATATTTCTGGACACTGCTAAGCAAGGCATTATCTAGTAGCACTTAGCATTCTTCTTGCAAGCCTAGGGGTTTGAGTTTTGAACTCTCCTGGATAAAGTCTATGTAATGCTTTGAAAAAATAGTCTCTGTAAATGAAGTTTGATTAGCAATTGTTCCATGGTCACCTCTAACCACACCTGAATGCCATTTGATTCTGAATAGCAGATGTGCTTATTGTGTTGTGCCAGAGTTATGACCCAGCTCTGGTGCAGAACGACCAGACGAATGGAGATCCAGGTTCATCTCATCAGGATGACAAGAATAAAATACTTTGAAGTGCTTAGGGCAGGGTTTTCAAGCAAACTGGTGTGTTGTCAAGCTGAAAAAGCCTAAACACTTCTCTGTCAGGGTACCATAAAGTTTTGCTGCTACTTTTCTAGTGTATAGGTAGGAAAGATTCACATGGTGTTCTCTGCACTTGCAGGTAACTTTGGAAAGCTTTAAGAGGAGGGATATTTGGAACACAGGTGTAGTGTATTTTCTGAATAGTGTCTCTCTTGAAAGGACAAGATAGGCAGAAATGTCATAGCATGCAACAGTTACTGAGTTGTATTTTAATTTGGTATTAAAGGGTAATAGGAAGAAGACTTAAGACATAAGGGTTGTTGATGTGTAGCAAAACACACTGAAATGTGGTCCTGCTTAGGAACATCTGTGGAAGTTTGACTTCAGCACAAGCTGCACATAAACCAGGCTGGAAATAGACCCTTGGTCATCTCAATCACTTTCTGCAGGAAAGTGCATCACAGCACTGTGCTTTTGAACTGTTTTTAAGAAATGGTTACAGCTGAGGTTTGAAAACTAACTCCTCAGTCCTCTGTAGTCCTCATTATTTGCATGAAGCTAACAAATTCTTTTACTTCTGTGCATTTATTTTCCTATCTGTAGAACTGTAAATATGAATACCTCTACATTCTCTGTTGTACAGATTTTGTGATGTATAGAAAATCGATGTTCCTGAAGCCTGAACTAATGATACCAGAAGTCCCTATTATTCAATGTCTCATCCCTGCATGTAGTCAGTACAAATGATCCCCAGGAAGATGTATAAAATGCTGATGTGCATTATTCAATCCCATCTTGGTCCTTAGATTTAGCTTAAATCTTGAAATGGAGAACTTACCAGTGAAAAATATGCAATGGCTGCAACTAAATATGTAATTAAAGGAAGTTCTGGATATTCATATAAGTATCCAGCTTCTTGAATCTTGCTAATTGCTTGGCTACAAGTTCTGCAGATGAATTATGCAATGTACGAACAAGGCTTTCTTAACTTCCGTCCTTAACTTCACTTAAATGACATCTTGTGCTTTTATTCACATATGTTCTTTTGCAGTCACTCAGTTAAGTGACCTAAAAGAGTAAAAGAACAATTTTTATGCTATATCCAAAGCAATATGGTAGACTGTGCATTGCAAACCTGCAAAGATATTATGCTTGGGGTTGTTCTTTTCCAGGGATATGGGGAAAGAGGATGTAGATGAGATACAGAAAACAGGAGAGGAGGGTTTGAGACATACCTAGTGTCAAAGCTTGTCTTGGCTGTATGCAGCTGGACTACATACTGGACCTGCTTTAATTCTGCTCTGTAACTACCATGCTGCTTCTGCTTCCCAAGGGTCAGTCATACTTTGAGATGACAGGAAATATCTCATGAGGCTTTGCTGGCAACCAAAGCTTAATCTTGTGTTTTGTCTCTTTAATTTTAGCAGATGCTGGCAGACAGAAGGGGTGGTCATAATCTGGCAGAGTCTTGAGAAGTCTCTCTCCCTGTCTGTAAAGCCAATGACATTCAGATGGGATGTGAAACTGTATACAGGTCCTGTGGAGATTGTGACTAATGGTGTTAATAAGCATGCCATGCAAATTTAATCTGAAACAGCCTTCTCAACTACTTGTTACTGCCTAATAGTACTGAAGTTATTATATTCTATGTAGTTGATCTTCTGACAGTGTGGTTTTTGTTACATCTTCCCACATTAGATTCTGGGTTTATTCTTGGCTTTATGAAAGACAAGGTAATATTTCTTGGACTGCAAGCATCTGCACGCAAGCTCTGGTTCCTCGGGGACTGGTTCTCTTCAAGTTGCCTGCCTGGGTTTTCCTCCCTTGAAAAGGGAGATGTCTGCTTAGTCACTTTCCATTCCTGCCATCCTTGTGGCTTCTGGCTGGGGTGTGGCTCTGATATCTGTGAAGAACTGCTGGACCTCATAGGATATAGCATTTGTAAGCAAGGGAGGGAACTTTCATTTTGAGTATTTGGAAGTGTAAATTGTAATGTGACTAACTTAATAGAAAAGTTAATTCTGGTGCAGAGTTCTTAGACTCCTGCAAGCATCTTGTACAAATCTCATTAAAAGCTGGAATTATGGATCTCTGTTCACTTTCCTGGGGCAAAGCAGAATCATACTATTAATTTGCTTAGTCACAAAAGTCAAAGCACTCTAAACAGGGTATGGTGAGAAGAAAACAAAGTTATTAACCTGTCAGTGTCTTGGTTGATTGATTGCTGCAAAGAGGAGAAACTAAACTGATGAACTATGTGGATAAGTCATGCGAAGTTACGAAACAGATGTTGAGGAACTGATTAAAAGCACATATCCTTTGTACTTAGAAATTATTTCTGGAAGTTCCCAGCCCTAGTCATGGCATATGGCAGCTTAGCATTATGCATCCGAGATCTAAATATTATGAGCCAGAATCTCTGCTGCTGGATCAGTATCCAGAGATCAAAAACAACAAAGGGCTTCCTTTGCATTAGGATACTCCTTTCTGCCTGCTCCTTCTATCCAGTGCGTTGTGGATTACTTATTTAATGACATTTAATAATTAATTACTTGTTTGTTTGAGAGCCTGTTGATATTGATGATTACAGCTGCCTGCATATGTAGCCAACCCATGAACTTATCTGAGTTTCAGATGCAGCTTGTTAAATCTTAACATGTGATTGCCCTGCATGAGGAGTCGATAAAGCTCTTGGCTGTGAAATTGCACCATTGGACAAGGACTCTGCACTTTTGCTCTTCACAAAGAAAAGCTTGCTGGAGTGAGTTGGCTGTTTTCCAACAGACTCCCCACTGCCCCTGAGATGCAGAGGCACAGCTCCCACTGGGAGCCTTGCTGGTTCAGGCGTACTTGCATGATAGAGCCCAGCATTTCTAATATGAGGGACTCCAGGAGCAGCAGGTTAAGTCAGACTAAAAAACTAATTTTAGTTCTCTAGGGTCTTCTAAGACATAACTGTTGCCCCGAAGTAAGGGCAGGGTGGGGAGAAGCTGTTCAGCTGTGTGTTCAATGGTCTTGCAGTAACAGTGCTGAGGGGTCATTCCCAAATCAAGTCATGGACTTCCTACCACCAGAAAGGTGACAAGTAGAGGACCTTATTAACCCCACTTATCACGAAGTGTAGCAAAGGAATTTTATTTAAGATTTTCTCTGGAGTAATCTATTTGTGACTAAGCAAAAAACAAGTGGTTTTACATGGTATCTCACTGTGTAAGGGATGGACCATCTAGGCTTTCCCATGGCCTAGAGTTATGGATAAACTGTCCACACAGATGAAGTGCTCCAGGCCAGCTGGTATCTCTCTAAGGCAAGATGTTGAGAGGTACTTATGACTGGACACAATATACTATGACTAATACTGAATGAAGGCAAGAAGAATAATAAAATCCATTTCCACTCTGCACACTTGCTTGTAACTTCTGAAGGCAATGAATATTTGAATAGCTTTGATTTCCTCTTTGGCTGAAGGGGTGGAAGCACTTCCTACAGAAGCAGCTCTAGATCTAGCAGCTGGATGTCTGCCTGAAGCAGGGGAGCCTCCAATAAAGTGCAACCTCTGTTTGAGTCTACAGTCACTGGAGTTCTTCCATAAATGACTTTTTTTCCCAGAAAAAGATCTACATATAAAACTTATTCTTATGCAAGCAACACTACTGAATACTCTAACTGGATAATTAACTTTTTCCCTGAGATCTTTTGGTTGGGCAAAGGCTGAGCCATATGAAATTCAAGAAGGACAAAAGCAAAGAATAACTTTAGCATATTGGATATGAGCAGTAGCACACCTTGGCAGCTGAGAAGGGCAACAGCACCCTGGGCTGTATTAACAGGAGTGTAGCCTGATCAAGTAAAGTGATTATCCTCCTGTTCAGCACTTGTTTGATCAAATCTGTATACTGCATCTAGTTTTGCTTCCCCCTCCAAGCCAACACAAGAAAGATGTTGAGCTGGAACTAGTCCAGGGGGGATGCAGGAGCATCTTGCCCTGTGAGAAGAGGCTGATAGACTATGGTTTGTTCAGTCTGGAGGAGAGTCAACAGCAGCCCTCCGGTATCTGTGGGAAGGTTATCTGACTGTGTATAAAGAATTCCATGAGGACAATTGAGGATGAGAGCAGGCAGCTCAGAGAGGTTGAGCAGGCTCCATCCTCAGAGGATTTGAAGACCTAAATCAAGCTCTAAGCAGTCTGATCTGATCTCACAGCTGGCCCTGCTTGAGGAGGCTGGACTAGAGACCTCCTCTGCTCTCTTCCAACCAGAACTGCCTCTTGATCCTATGATCAGTGCTGTATGCTGATATCAGTAACACCTCTGAGTCAGTTGCATCTGGTTATTTTCCCAGATCTTTCAGTGATGGACCTAAGTCCTTAACATGTAGTATGCATCCTTGCTTGGGTTGATGGCAGTGCTCTGAGGTGGCAGATATGAAGCTTAGCTAGCCAGCCCCTAAGAAATTGGTACTCTTGTAGCTAAACAGCTGTAAGAATCTTCTCGCAGACTATATATACATATATATAAAAAATCCCTCTAGATTGGAGGTGAGTAAAGTACAGTGAATGGGGAGCAGGTAGGTATAGTTTTGGCAGAAAGGACTGCATTTTCTGCCTTTGATGTAAAAAGCTCTATGTGATCAAAGAAAGTCATACTGCCTAAATGGTTTAAATGTGTGAGAAAAATCAAATAAAACCTTAACTTAGAGAACTGAGGCTTTTTGCTTCTCCGAAAGGTAAAAGCTGCTGTTAGATTAGCTGCAATGACAGCAAACCTGCTGTTTGTCATGAGTTATGTTATAACACAGTCAAGAAGGAAGATAACCTCAGCGTAGTGTCAAGTTTATTTTATTAATATGGCTTTCATATCTGACACATTACTGTTTCATCCAACCATCTCATGGCCAGGTTTTCTGGAAGAAGAAAGAGGGCCAAGAGTTAAGATGGGTTATTTAGGCTGTAATGTTTACAGTCTCAATGCATGCTGATGCCTTCACAGATGTATCCAATGAGTCTTTAATAGTGTGCACTCCATAGGTACATCATACACATAGTTGCCCCTACTTCAAAAAACATAAGTAAAAAACTATTGTAAAGCAGTGACAATTCCGCCTCTGGGCATATTATCAATTTGATAAAGGTACTTGAAAAATGTGTGCAGCCTCTCTGCCCAAATGGTCATGTAGCAAAATGCTGGGAAACAAGATATGTAAAACCAGCTGACATCTTGGTGGCCACTCACTTCTTAATCTACCTGGCTTTGTTATCTTGGAGAGTGACATAGCACTGTAAGCCTTCAGCAGCTTTCCAGAGTGCGTGTGGTTTTCCATTTCTTTAGTGGGTCTTAATTTGACTTCAGTTCAATGTCATTAAGTTGAATTCATGTACATTATCTGAAAGCATTAATATCTCTGCTGGCTTGAATTTTAGTCTTTATATTTTCCTTGTTCTTGCTTGTAACTGCAGCCAAAGGAGCCTTTAACCTGGCACATTTGCCAGGGCTCTGTTGCTTGACACTCATATGGGCTTTTAGGTTGTCACTGAATATACAGTGGATGCTTTCCCAAGATACATAAACACTTTCTTCTTTTGCTTGATTATACTAGCATCAATACTATGGATACATAAAATCTTTCTTATTCACTGTATTTTCTTGTCAGAGACAAGAAAAGTTGTTTGGAGAACAGTTGCCTGTGTCTCTTTTCTGTATTCCAAGTTTGTCTTTGCAACTTGTCTTCCTTCACTTGAAGGTTTTTTTTAAAAAGCAAAACAAAAGACACATACACACCTGCCTGCAGCCCCTAGCCAATTCCTGTATGTATTTTAGACACTCTCATTAAGTCACCTGGCAGCTCATTTGTGTTTGGGATATGGCTGTGGACAAACTTCTGACTTTTACCAGCCTATTGATCTTGTTCCAGGCAGGGTAGTTTCCCCTGAATTTCATTTGATCTCCTGAATATTTTTTTTATCAAATGCTTCTCTACCACTAACTAGTTTTTCTTCAGGAATAACAATTGCATGTGTAGTGACCTTGCACAGTTTGGACAAGGAACAGGATCTGTCAATGTGACCTTGTTTACAGTTCCTGATGCTGTCAGTGGGCTGAGATCACTTTTTGGAGCACTCCTGAGACTGCATGGAGATGTTTGTACAATGGGGCTTCCCAAGCCCAGACAGGGGAAAACGGCCCCAGGTGAAGTCAAGTTACATTTAACAGTTCTACTTGAGTTATTATTTTTTCCTACAAGGAAACCTACCCCACCCTAGAAGGATGCCCTGGGGATTGCCAGTGTGCAGCACTCATCCTTCTTCATCTTGCCCAGTGAAACCTTGTGGACTGTCCTGCTTGCTGACCTGCTCACCGGCAAGACCTGTGCCTGGTTTGCTGGGACAGTGGGCTGGCTTCCTTCGCCTGCCCAAAACAGGGTTGCCAGTCTGATGCTCACGGACTGGCTGCTATGGTCATCATTTTCCGTGGCAGCTGATACTGTGTTCTTTTTCACCTGATGCTGTTGAGACTTAGTAATTTTCACTTCACCATCAGAAAGACAGCTTGCTGGTGAATATATCTTCTTCCCTCTCTGTTTGTCTAGGAACAGGAATCTGATTTTTCTACTCTTGTTTCTTCATCTTTGATTTATTTCTTCTCTACTACTCTTGACTTTCTAACTTCACTTACCTTCAGGAAGCTGTTCTCCTCTGCCATCCTGCTCAAGATTCAAGAGTTAAAAGGAAAGAAGTAACATGAGACATTCAGATTGCATTCCTTCCTCTGTGTGCTTTCTCAAGGCCTTCCTTCAAATGCTCACATGTAGTCCCAGATTCCCAGCAAGTCAGACACATAGAGAAGGGTTAGGGGGGTTCCAAGGTCCAAGGGAGCCCAAGGCTTTGCAGGCACAGTCAGTCTGCCCTGGGATTGTTCATTCAAATTTCAGGCATTGCCTGTCTCTGCTTAACAGTGCTGCTAGCAGGCACTTGAAGTTGCCTGAGGGGTGGAACGAAGGCAACATAATGCTTGACAGAGGGAAATACCAGAGTACAGTTGGCTTGTTGTTCCTCCCCCAAAAGCCCTTAGATGCCCAGGGGACTGCTTCCCTGTGGAGAGGCTTGTGCACTGGAGAGGGTCAGTCCTCTCTCCTGTTTCTTGTGGGGGTAGAAGAGCAGATCCTCAGGGATCCTTCAGGTCAAGGACAGGGGACAGTAGCTTTGTAGTTTGAATATAATTCCTTCCCCAAGGAATAACAAACAACCCTTGGCCTTAATGAATTTGCAGTTCCTGTTCCTACTGTAAAGCAGTTATTCAAAGCAGTGGTGGAAAATTCTGGGATCCTGGGGCAAGCTATAGGCCAACAAACACAATTGAGTAATGTGGTAACATTAAAAGGAATGAACCGGCGCGTTACAAGTACAGACTTTGTTTCGCCCCTTGCGCTGCTCTTCTCTCCTTCTGCCTGCAGGCTACTCAGTGCCAGTGAGGCTGAAATAACAATAAAAAGGATATTGTTTATGTAAAACCTTGCTTAGAGCAATAAATGAGGAAATAGAGGGAACTTGATCTGCCTGGATTCAGGTTTGCACTGATTCATCAGCTCTAGTTGCTAGGGCTGAGGGGAGGGACAGGAACAAAACGGCCCCCTCCTCTTAGTTAGTGGGGGAGCCTTTGCTCAGACACATCACGTCTCCCAGTGCTGATCAGAGGTACCTGCCTCCCGCTCCCCTGGCAGCATGCAGACTTGAGAGCTTCTCAAGGATTCCCTGGCTCTTCTGCAGAAGACATCTAGTTCTCAGTTTACAATGTGGGGACCTGTAAAATATTGCATGTCTGTCTTGGTGGGAGCCAGTCCATGTGATGGTGAGGCTACTGCTTGTCTCTAGCATACTGGCCCAGTAGTTGCAGCACTGCTTTTCAGGTTTGGCTGACCCCAGAGTAAATTAAATCTCTCCATCTCTCATCTTAGCTGGGTGCCCTGATTACCAGGACACAATGAAGTGCTCCTCAGGTGTCTGTCTGCCTTAGACTGGTTTGCAAGAAATTTTAGGCAGAAGACAAATGTATCTTTCTCAAATTGAGACAGCTAATGGATTTATCATGTCCACAATTGTGCAGTGATTTTTAGACAGATGAAACTATTATTTAGGCTGTCAACAGAGGTAACTAAAATCCATCCTATCATAACCGTTACTGAATCCTCCTCCATAAGCTTAAAATAGTGGCTACTGTTATTTTGGCAGCAATTCACCTAGTATTTAATTTTGTCAGCTAAATTTCAAGTTTGATGTAGTTGTTAGGTTGCTACTGCTTCCTCTTATTAGTGGATTTAATTCCCAGGCAGCTTCAACAGCTTAACTGCAAAGACAAGGAGCGAATCCTGTGTTTAAACAAAGAGCAAACAGTAACTAGTAACAGACTGTGTTCAGTCTTGAAGTCCAGGCCAAATGTCATGCATAAGAACTGAGCTGTATCCTGTATAGTAAACCTCAATTTGAAACTTTAGCAGCTTCACCATCAGTAAGGAAAGTTAAATACAAATTCTTAAAGCCATTCTTGCCAGTGAAAAATGTGGTCATCCTGCAAGAGAGCAGTATCAAATTGATAAGCTGCATAACTCTCCTTCCTCCCATGTCCCTGCTATGACCAGACAATTAATGATAACTACCTAATTCTGCTAAAGGGGATTTAGCTGCCAGTAAACAATCCTGTGTATAAGATCAAGGCTAGAAATTTAAAATACTAATGTAGGACTAATTTATCTAGTTCTCTTTCTGTTTCTCCCACAAGCCCCTAATTCTAGACAGCAAAAGTTTGTGTGAATAGAAACCAAACAAGAATCTTGGCACTTGTCCCGCCACAGTAAAAATCTAGGGACTGACATTTTGATGCTTTTTCTGGTCTACTGCTATTGTTTTTCCTATCCATTCTGCTGTGGCAAGAGAGAGCTACAAAAGCTTAGAACTGAAGTCTGTTTTAATAAATCAGCAGGTAATAGTGTATAATTCCTGTAAGTCCTCAACTGGTTTTACATTACAGAATTGGCTGACTTGGAGCTACCTGGTCCTCTTCCATCTCCCTTCTCAGCATAGCTGAGTGATCCTGTTTGTTTTGCTGCTCCTTGTTTCCATGCTGTTCTGAGTTTGCAGAAGAACTCTTCAATATGTGGTGTGTTGGTTTTTTTTCCATTTACAGTTGAATTTACCTGCATTTTTATTGTGTCAGAGCTACAAGCATGCTTTGTTCTTGCGATGCATTCGGAGTGCTTGCATCACCCTGGATTCTTCAGTGGCAGCTACTGCCTCTTGCTCTATGTTATTACTTGTTACCACTTGCTGAGTTCCTTTGGTAGATCTAATAAAGGGTGTCAGTCAGTCCCGCAGCTTGCTAGGGTCCTACACACTGGAGCTTTAGCAGTGGTCAGCTACCTGTTTCTGAAACGGCCACACTTACTGACAGAATTACTGAGACAGATGCCTGCTTGGTGGCTTGCCAAATAAGATATGACCTGCATGTAGCATGTGAACTTTTTGTTTTGTTAGATTTCTGATCACTTCCTCTGAACTTTCTGCACAAATTTGCTCTGTGTCAAGCAGGAACTCGTGGCTGGGTTGCTTCAGGAGCCTGTGACAATCTGCAGAACTGAAATATTAAGGCATTGCTTCCAACATAAATTGTAATTTGTGGTGACTTATTTCTGGCTTAACTATCAGGATCTGCAGTGCCAAGCTTCCTTTTTAGTATGAACAAACCAGACCATGGGGCAAGACAATTTAAAGCAAATTAATTGGTTAGTAAAATAAACCTCTTCAAATGGGAGAAGGCTGGGGAACAAAACCCAGATTAGTCTGTCTGTATTTTCTTCAAATTGCCACCAGATGACAGTGTTCCATCAGATTTTAAAAATATGACTACATTTTTTGTTGCCACTACAGGCTCTGCCACTGCATTTTATTCCTTGCTATGCTGCCAATCATTTGGTAGTAGATATCTTAGTGAAGATTCTATTAAAATTTCCAGTACAACCCCCTTTTATCACACCTCAGCTTATTTTAAAAAAATCAACCTAAGGATGTTTTAAAAGCAAATTTGAGCAAACCTGAATGCCTTGAAGCTCTGCAGATGTGAAAAAGGTATATTCCTTCTGCCCAGCCCAAACCTAACTCAGGTTTTAAAGGCTAGGACTTCATGGTAATCCAAATGTGCCCTGTATAAAATGTTTCTAAGTCTGAGATCTATCATCTAGGTTAGTTGAAGAAGCATGATTTCATGTTGCTGTTTCATTCAGAAGCTCAGCATAACTGTCCAAATAATTACAGCAGTACAGATACTATTGGTACCAATCTTGACAGCAGACTGTCTTGAAGATGACTGTCATAGGAAGAGAGAATGATGCCCCTAGATGGTTCTTGAAGTTGTTGATAAATCCAGCAGGAGATACCCAAATGACTTGCAGGTGACTCTGCTGGTCCTGCCATACAGAAGGAGAGATTTCAGTCTTCTGAATGGTATTAGCACAAATATTTATGCACGTACTAGTGTTACTCAAAATCATCAATCACCAAACAAGATTATTTGTATTAAGTTGGGAAGCAGTGGGGATGCTGTTGGTTTTGTCTTGAGTCAGAGGCAGACCAGAATTATTGTCTGTCCCTCATGGGCTTGTGTTCAGTGAAGTATCAAAGGTGATCCATGAAAGCACTGCCATGAATTTAATGCTTCAGTCATAGTCAGCTGTTACAGAGATGTGGATTTGAAAGCTGTGTTAAAATATTTATATTAACTGCATTTGTATCCTTATTTATAGGAATGCAAACATGATTCTGTAAAGTGTTAATTATGCAATTATCTCTTCTGATGGATGTTAAGCAATAACACATTTCCAACCAATTTATCAATTGGTTAAATCAATTAAACAATTTATGTTCCCCCTCCCTTCCCAAAAGGCCAGTCAGTTCCCTTAAAAAAATTGAGCGGTCTTAGAAGACTTCTAGTATTTTCTTCCATCTTTATTTGTCATTATGACAATTGACTGAGCAGCAAACAAGTATGAAGTTAAACATTAACAGCAAGAATTAGTGGAAAGCCTACGTACTAGGAATTCAAATTAACCGTATGAGTATTTCTACTAACCTGATAATGAAATGTCATTTTTGTACTCTATAGAACACAGATTAACTTCCCTTTCTGAAGGCGTAGATTACTGGGTTTAATTTTTTATGTTCCTTCCATACTGACCTATCAGTTGATGTCTACTGATATTTACAGAGACACACTTAATACGTCTGGGTAACTATAGAATGAAAGACTCAATTCCTTTGCCATCTTCTTTCGTAGAGACCTACTTTATAGAAGGTTCCTGTTTCAGCTGAAAAGGCAATGGATATTTTTTAATGTTTTCCAGAGAATCAAATAGCTTAAAGTCAATCATAAATGGGCCAAAAAAGGCTACAATGAAGATCATATAGAGCATATTTTTATTAACATTGCTCTTTACCCACTGGAGTACAAACCATTTAATGATGCCTGCAATATCAATTCACAGTGTCAAGGAAAAGTGGTTGGAATAGCACTCGGGCATACATTTACCTCTTATAATCTCATCTTTAACAACCACCTAAAATTCCAGTAAATGAGCCATGAACATTAGAGGAAATTGATTACTTTTCTACAGCTCTCCAGTGAGGCATCCATTTTTTTCTCTAAGCATCTTTTTCCCTTTATTTTACCTACAGCACATTCCCCAATGAAAAACTTACTTACACATGGTTGAAGCTCTCCAGGGGTAAACCAGCCTGAAGCACTAAAGAGAAACTCTCTGAGAATAGATGGCTAAAAAATACCTGGAGATCTGGGAGGGGTGCTTTGTCTTGGCTGTCCAGAGCTGTCTAGATAGGGTTCAGCTCACAGCAGTGTGACCATTGTAGCAATGGACGTGGCCTCTTGTTACCCTTTGCATTGGTTTTAATCCCTGCTAAACTGTTTCAAACTGCTGCAAAAAAAAAAAAAAAAAAAAGATTTAGCAGCCCTCTGTACCCTTTTGCTCTAGACTTTCTCCCTTGCAGACTTTCATATTCTGTTGTAAGAAGTTGTCACTATGCAATGGTAAAAATTTGTTTGGCTGTTTTAGTCCCCTACAATTCTCCCAGCTGCTGCTTGTGTGTCCTACATTTTGTCTAATGTAATCCTGCTGTCCTTTTTGCCCTCTTTAAGCCCTTTTTGCCCTCCAAAACATGACATCAAGTTGGTTCTTGCTGATACAAACAGCTTTGATTTGTTACAAGAAAAGACCGATTGGATGACATTCATATCCATCTCCAGAAACTTCAGTAACAAAATTTGGGGAGCAGTTTTAGACCTTAAATCATCTGATTTTGAACCATAAAAATGAAAAGGTCTTTATTCTTGAGCGAGGAAGGCAAACAAAACATAGATTTCTGTTGCCGTAACAAGTCAGTTTTTTCTTCCTGCCTTGCCTCACTTTGGGCCACCATGACCATTTGCTGTGATGGAGAGTGTGGGCAGTTTCTCTGGCTCTCAGAGTAGAGATTTACCAGCTTGATGAGAGCTGACCTCAGGCAGCAGGAGAGCTTACAGTTCAAGAGTGACAATAATTTATATTGGGATTTCCAAAATTAACTCTCCAGGCAGATAAAAGACAGTCAAAGGCACTAATTCATGTCTGATTTGGAATAATTAAAACATCGTCCTTGCTTTCCAGTCTGTTTTCCTTCAGGGCCAGTGTTTATGCCACGCCTCAGCTGGAGGATCTTAAAAATCCTTTGTCATGTTTGAATTTTGGCAGATGTGTGTCCCCCTAGGCACAAAAAACTCCCTTCAGTTTCCTTATATCTATAGTTTTCACCATTTAGAAATCGGGATTGAAATTAAAACCTTTATAGGATGACTGGTGACTGTTACCGTGCTGCTGCATGAAGTCAGTCCCCTGGAATAGAGCCAGCGAGTATTTTTGGCAGTTTTCCTGGCGTAACAAGAGGACTTGCTGACCCTGACATCTGGTGTACCTTATGAAACCCAAGCAATTCATCGTGATCCAAGGTAGAATCTCTCTAGACTGGCTATGAATGTCTGTTTAGCAGAAACCTTGTGGTATTCATTAGGACCCTTCCAGATAATTTCCAGCAGGTAATTCTCCTAGCCTTGGACAGCATTAGGTAATATGTTATCCAGAGCCCGTTCTAATGTTCATCTGTGTTTTTTGGAAGGTAAACCAGTGATTATTTACCAGGGGATATGACTGACTGAAAACAAGACTGAGATTAGAAAAAACTTCGTGCTATTGTCCAAGATGCCTTTAAGGTTAGAAGCGTCAAGTAACAGAGTGGATTTAGTAGGGTTGCCCTGATGAAAATGGGTCTTGCCCCTTATTTTTAGTCAGCCACACTGTGTATACAGTCACTGTTGCACTGGGAATGGGTCCTGGACAACTTTTCAGCAAAGTTGTTTCTTAAACTCCGCTGGTGGCAGGTCTTGTTCTTTCTACAGATGAGCAAGAGTGAATTTTACACCCTGAGTGTGAATCTGCTTCTGTGCTTTAATAGGGGAAGGGCAACAAGCCCTTCAGGTAGATGTACAATGCTCCAGCAAGCCATGCGTTTTGAATGTACATGGCATATTTTGGGTCACCCTCTGCTTTTCTTTGCATTGATAGAGTTGCATAGAAGGGGGAGAGACAAATGTCTGAAATGCCAAGAAACAGACTACTGTTTCCCCACAGTGAGAATCATGGATTAGTTTCACTGGCAGGATCTCCCTAATACCCACTGTGATGCTTTCTCCAATACCCTGCAAGACAGGTATCTTTCCCTCCCACACATCGTGGTATCGTGGTAATATATTATTTTCTGTATCCTGATAAATTTGTTATTTCCAATGTAACTGCAACATTGAGATACACCTTTGTCATCCTGGTCTACCATGTTGCCTATAAATAAACAGGAACCCAAAGGGGAAATTTAGCCCCAGTGTAAGCAGATACAACCCAGGTGAAGTTAAAGGTGTTTGTCTTATTTACACCACAATTGAATTCTACTATATTGGGGCAGACCCACTGCAAATGATGTAATGTTTCAAGATGAGATTAAAAATTATAAAAGTGTAATATCATTTTAAGTACCTTACACTAGTACTGAGGTTAGTTTTTTTTGTTTGGCTAGTGTTTACAGGAATTTATTAAAAGGCATAATGGGTTGACTTTATACCTGACCATATTTTTTCACCCCTAACTCTCAAATGACAGTTCCCTAATGCCCAGATGGTGTAAATACAAACCTGTAAATAGTGTCCTTAAAAAGTGGGATCAGGACTAAGTGGTATTGATTATCCCACAATTTTTGCTTCAACTAACTGTCAATACTCAAGAAATAAGCATAATTTGCTCTGGTGAAGTTTGGAGATCTTACAGTGCAGGTGCTCGCTTAACCCAATTGCTACACTGGGAATCATGAAATCTTGCAAAAGCAACTCATCACGCAAAGAAAATTCCCAGTTTGTAATAAAGCAAGGATTTTCCAGCATCTGAGGTTAAATTGTTCTCTGTAGGATACTAAAGGAAAAAAAAGTGCTTGGAAAAAGTGTTTAAATTTCCTGTCCATTTCAAATAGGTGTCATTTCATAGTCCCAAAGTTAATGGAAGGCATATTTCTTGGCACTACTGTTTTAGCAGTCAGGTGGGCTTTTAACTTCCATTCTCTTCCAGAGAGTGAGCTGATGTTTTAAGGAAGGACCATGAATAAAAGCCTAAACATGTTCGGATCCTATTCAGCCAGACAGGAGCTAAGGGTACCAAACACTTGGAAGAACCTTGCCCTGTGCTCTTGGAGACATAGTTTAGAACAAAAGAGTGTCCTTTTTCATCCATACTCTGTTTGTATGGGTGAAAATGCTTAACATTTCTCTCCTATTAGTGCTTCTGGGCTATCATGTTCATTTGTTAATATGTTTACAAGTGACTTGGTTGGATGTAATACTAATACACTCCCAGAAGACAACAGAAGTAGCCAATACTGTGTTGAAAATGGGGAGAAGATAGTTCTCATTTTCCTGTTTGTATGAAAGGTGCTTCAGTCACAGCTTGGTGCATAAATCAGCTGCTTGCTGTCAAGAACTGGGATAGCCACGCTGACTAGAGAAGAGTTTTATAATTGTCCAGGAAGATGTTCAAGCCCAAGTGATAACTCTGATTCTCACTGAGAGGAAGTTGAACTGGAGGGGCTGCAGGTTTGGCAGTTAATGCTTTTTTTTTTTTCTTTTGAAGAAAAGCATTGCAGCTCTGATTTGGAAAATGTCTCTTTAAAACTACCTACTTCAGGGGAGTGACTCCTGCCTTGCACTGGTGTAAGGCAGAGCAGAATCAGACCTTGTATGAAAAATAAACCAGGATGTTCCCTTCAGTATAACTGCAAGACTCATTATGTGTTCTGTATTTAAGTGGTGTTGCAGACATTCATGCGATACAGGCAATGCATCTTTGTCAAGGTGACAGGTCTCTTTTTGGAAGGAAGATTTCTTCTCCTGCACACTATGAAGTACTGTATGGTTGGTATTTAATGTGCACAACACTATCTGAATTCTTAAGCTTTGTAATTCCCTCTGCACCATCTGCACATCTCGTTGGAGGATGGGATGCTGATGAGAACTCTCCTGTGCTTTGCATATGCCAAAATGGTGCCTTTAAATCATCACCTCTTTACAAAGAAGGTGATTTTTGATGCTCTGTCCTGTTGTAAATCTCACATCAGCATTACTCCTCTGAAAAATTTTTCGAAATACTATTGGGAGTCTGTCAGGCGCTCCACAATTTCATATGGGTGGAATGTTTCGCAGATTATAAAAGAATTATAATGCAAACAGAATATTGTCTTAGGGGAAAAAAAACCCTAGTATGAGTTTGTCTTTACACACAAATATATGACAAAGAAAAATAAAAACAGTGTCAGTTATCTGCAAAACTATGAGCCAGCATCAGAAATGAAGGAAATTAAGGAGTCTTATTAAAGGATAAGTCTTTATTTGTAACTCGGTATCTTGTAAATATTTTGCATTAATAATTCTGTTGACTACAGGGAGACTGCTTAAGAGTAAGAAAACCAGAATCTATCTTTAATTCTGCTTAAAAATACTTAGTTGTGAGTAGTAACTGCTGAATAACAGAGGAGCAAATTGCTTCTCTGTTTTGTTTTGTAAAGGAAGCTCAAAGATGTGAAGCTGGTAGAAAAGGGCAGGGAGAAAGGCATGGGAGCTAGAAAGGGAGAGATACGTCCCTGCAAAGGGATGAGTGTATGTAAAGCTGGGCTATGGTTTTCCTATGGTTAGCTCAGGGAATTCAAAGTCACCATTTATCTTGTTACTTGGCAGTCATGTACATAATGAGGACCATCCTTCTGGGAGTGTTCAGTCTCACAGTCACTTTTGTCTTTCAATCTTTATTTATCCTTTCTGATGGAAGGGATAACTTTTGGCTGTATCTGTTTCTGTTGGAGAACTACAGCTTCAGTCTGACTTTTTAAATCCATACAATTTAAAGCATTTTATAGAGCAGGTCGATAGGAGGCAGAAGCACAAACATGTAGATGAGATGACCGTACAGCTGCTAGTACCTTGTGTGACTAGAGGCAGGCAATGTGCAGGAACACAGCTGGCTCAGCCTCCTGGCATGTTACAAGCAGATGAGTGATATTCAGGGAAGAAAAGTGCTCATGCATGGAGAAGCTAGACTAAAATACATCTACATTACCATTTTAACCTCAGAGTATGCAAACTACATCCCTTTGGGGAGAAGGAACGGGAAGGTGTGCACCAGGGGAGTCCTTGTTGTGCTGCAGCCACTGGCAGCTGTCCTGTCCATACAGCTGTGTTACTCGATCTTCTCTGAGGTGGTCCCTCCCTTGAACCAGGGGTTGTATGGATGTCACATCCTCAGCACCAGCTATTTTGCTTTACAGACTAGCTCATGTAGTGCAGCATTACTTACTCATGTATGCATAGTCCCAGTGAAGTCTCAGTGTCCGAACCATGAGAAACCCACGGAGTACAAGATGTTAAAAATGAAAAATTTCTTTGTGGTCATTTCCACATTCCCCATGCAACTTTCGTTGATACAGCAAATTAATCCAAGAACTTCAAGTGGGCTGCATTTCAATACCTCATTTTTTTAAATGCCTGGGCATCTACTGAGCTTTAAGAACTATTAAAGTGAGCAGGTGCTGCCTTAAGATGTGCTTCCAGGACAAAGGAAAATCCTCTTGGCTTCTTT
>VZTO01016666.1:44634-57747 GCA_013400615.1 Syrrhaptes paradoxus | reverse complement strand
TTGGCTTCTTTGCAACACTTGCATGTTATGTGGAAGGTCTAGAACTTACATGGAGCCAGTTCTGGGAAGGATTTGTGTCTTGCTCTTAACCATCCACTAACAGCTGAGGAAAAGTTCTCCAGAGCACCAGCACAGTTCTTAAGTGAGGTGCTTGCAGTGACTTGCTGTAGCTGCACTTAAAGGTGAGGTGGGAAGCCTGGAAGACATCTTAGAGCTTGTATTTGGAAATAAAGCATTCATAAAACCTGTAGAATGACCTCTTGCATCTTTTGGATTTGGTGCTGTGCCCTGTGGGTCTTCTGTACCTGTTGCAGCAGATGCATCCTTCAGGGGGGAACCTGGGGCTGGCAAGGGTTGGCCCATACAATTTGCTTTTCTGAAGACCTCAATCTGCCAAAAAAATTCTAGGAGGAAGCCTCTTGATTCTAAACGTGCTGTTAGCTATGAAGAAAAAACCCCACAGTTACAGGCCACTAGATGTCAGAAAAATGACATGGTTCAGCTGGAGAGAAAGCTCTAGCTGAGGGGTTCTGTTAGCCCTTTATGTACTTGCATAACACTTTGGACAGGGCCCAAGGAAAACAATTAGACATTTGAGTTTATTTTTGTTTGCATGAAATAGTAAATATGCTGTTGGGTCATGCTCTCTTCTCATTTCACCCCAAAGAAAAGGGAAATAAACTTTTTTGTCAAGAGCTACGCCACTCTGGAAAACAGCAATTGCTTTTAGTCTCATCAGCAAATCCCTCTCATCTAGAGTGCTGCGGTTTTGTATTCTTTGGGTAAAGCTGGTATCTGAGTTTTAGGCAACTCTAGTAACAAACTTCTGTAAGGTGAGTGGGTTGGTTCTGTTTCAGCAGAAATTGAAGCTCTTGTGGTTGGGATGGTTGTGCATGTGCAGTAAACGTCAGATATGATGCTTTGCTATCCAGGAACATCCTCATTTCTTAGTTCACCATGATAAAATTGGTGCAAACTGGAAACCCCCTACAGAACTCTGATGAAGTATATGCACATTCACCTAAAACAGTGTCTCCATCTCCACAACAGAGTTCACCCTTAAGATAATTTGTCCTTTATGGCTACTGTTCTGCTGCTTCACTGATACAGCTGCAGAGTTTGGCTGCAATTCAGTACATAAATGAGTTGTCAAAACTACGTTTGTATGTTGTATATAATGTGAATAGGCAGGTCACTGTTTTGAGCATAAATGCATATGTATCTGAATACTTTACAGGCTAAAATCCCCTTTGGAAACAGCACAAAAGTTCACCCTCAGTGTATTGATTTTATATGCTAATGTGTGTACCTCCCTCTGGGAGAAAAGCACATTCCAAAGGAAAAATCTGTATGGCTTGTCAAACATGCAGATTTCTGAAGCAGCTCCGTATTTCTAAACTCTTGATTCTTACTAGGGACATGTGCAGTATTCTGTATTTAAGGATCAGACTGTGACCTTTGACAGGAACATTGCCAGCAAAACTAGAGGGAGGTTAAGCCAGAAAAGACGACTCTGAGGAACAAGAGTATAGAGACATCCAATTTACCCAATGTCTTGGATTTCTATCTAAATGATTTTGCTTCCTTGTTGTGTATGAATTGCTGCATATATGTCCCAGTAACAACATTTGAAAGTGGAACATGAATCAAACACAGGCTGTTCTTAAAAAGCAAGTATGTATTTCCAATCTGTATTGATGCTAATAAAAATAACATTAACACATGAAAGTCAAATGTAAATATTCCTAAAGCAATTTTAAGATCCTAAGAAGTTTCAGGCACTATTGTGAGCATCAGATATTTGAAGATCAATTAATGCAAAATGATTTTTGGAAGGTCTTAATATTTTGCTTTCTATTTCTGAACTTTTGAAATGACTACTCTTCACCATGAGGTTTTGAGATTTAAATTTGGCAACAAAATCTGAGATTCTTAGATATTGTGTGACTCCAGAGTTAGGAAAATCTTTAAATCTCTTAGACTTGTGATGTAATTTTAACTCAGTGACAATACACATGAGGGGCTCTTATCCTTCGTTTGAAGGATACAATTTTGAGGTATAAAACAGCTGATTTAGTATCATAAATTGCATTCCCATTCAGAAATAGAGTAGCTGGTGCTGGGGAGGAGTGTGAAGGCAGAGGAGGCTGGTTCACATGCATCTCTGACATCTCTGCAGGGACCCTTCTTTCCCCCATGAGCCTGGAGACAGCTGTTGACTGACTGTAATTTTGCCCAGAAGAATAAGTAGCACCTCAAAAAGCATGGCCTGGGACTCATGGTTCTCACTAGATCTGAATTTCAGGTACTCACAGACTAAAGCTGAACTGTGTTGAAACAGTGTTGGAGTTAACTTCCCTAGTGCTCCTCCTCGGGCTTTCTTTTCATCAATGAACAGCTGAGGTCAGAGCACAGCCAACTGCATGCTAGTCTCACACTTAATCCCTCCCTGAGAACTCCGTGTGTGAGGCACTGTGTGGTATTTGCACTGAAATATTGACTCCTAGTGACTTTTGTACTTGTGTGTTAGGGCACAAGACTTGTCTTTAAGCTTCTGTCCCTTATCGTGATGTTTTTTGCTCGTGTACTCTGCTACCCTGTGTCTCATGCACAAAAAACCTGGGGAAGCACAACCTTATCTTATTCCACGTGTATTTGCAGTGCACAACTTTTGAATAGCTAGAAGCAGCAGCCAGGTAGTTAATCTCTTCTACTGCACAGAGGAGGAAGATGCATCCCATCCAGGTGAAACTGGAGTCACCTGGTCTGTGTCACTCTAAGTTACATTTTCCTAAAAATAAAACTTGATTCTGGTCAGTTAAAGAAAATGAGTTTATTCAGGTGTGGATGGATACATTGCTAAGCCTAAGGACTGTTAGAGAAAGCTCTCAAGTTGCGAGCAAGTTTTGGGTGGAGTGAGGTTTTCAGTACAGAATATGCTTGTTGTCTGATTAGCAAATGTATGCGGTAATAATACAAAACAGAAACTGTGATGATCTCACTCCTGTGATCTCCAGATAGGCTCAGTCTTTTCTGCCTGAATTTGCTGTATGGAAAGAAACTTTGCTGATGATTTACAGTGACTGCTTGATTCATTCTTTCCTTTTTTATGTCTTGCCTACATTATTACTTTCTTAATATAATTTTAATAGAAATGCCACTGTGGCCCCTCTGTTATATTTTAATGGAAGATTTCTTCCCACCAATGTATGGATTTTTTTTTTTTATGGAAAACCTGCACTAGCTTTGCAACAATATATTTAGAAATGTAATCTTACACAGGGGAATTTGGAGAGGGAATTTGCAAACAGATTTTAAGCATCTAATTGGGGTGTTCATAAATGCCCTCTGGAAATGCCTCTCACTTTCTGTTGGCACATTTACACTTTATGCCCAGTCTAGATACCTAAAACCTGCAATGTGAATGCCTCCCTTTCAGAACCACAGATACACGGTATGGCAAATATACAAGGAGATGTTCCATATGGTTTAAATGAGAGAGCTTCAAAACCTGGAGGTTTTCTGCTTTATGCATGACAAAAAAAACCAAACCAAAACAAAAAAAAAACCCAAAAATTCAAGCTTAGTCTGTAGCTTCTGTGAAAGGGTGGAATTGCTTCTGTTCCTGCAAGTCCTGATTTGCCTCTGAAGATTTTTACTATTTCATGATGTTGTGGGAAATGAAGAAGATTTTCTTCTTTTGTGCCACAATACCCATTAAATCCCAACCAGCAGCAGTGTTCTGGGTCGGAGTTGAATTGTTGCATTTGGACTTCCTTTGCAGTAAACCAGATGTTTCTTCTTGGGAGTTTTTAATCTGTGAGGACAGTGGTCTGAACCATTTATTAGGATCTAGATCCAGTTGACAGATAATTATGTGAGGTCTCATTGTGAAAACCATCTTGTAGTTAAATGGCATATTTCTAGCATGCAGGTGTATACATACTTGTGTATAGACACACACACATATACATGCTTTTTAAAAAATTTGTATATAAAAATCTCTTGCTTCTCTTAGGTGGCTCCTAATTGTGCAAAACTGATTTGACTAAACCAAAAATGAACTGCTTTGTGTATTACCTTAAGTGGCTAGAATGGAATTTGTATGTATTGAGTAAGCACAACTGTTTAAAAGGTATCAATAAGAAGGTGAACTCTTTCAACATGAGAGACACGTTTTACATATCATGCATCTTTTTCAGAATTAAGTTAGAGATCCCAAAGTCCCACAGATGAAAGATAATCATAACAATTTGTAATTTTCAGAAGAGGGATGCTGGAATGACAGGCCTGCCTAAATCTAAAGCCAGAAATTATCGATCTCCTCCATCATGTTTAGTAAGAGTCTAAGATTCAGTAGTTGCAAGACTACACCTGAACCCCATGAAGCTACTTTTATAAGAGCATTCTTCTTAAGGACTGTCCCCATAAAACTTTCTGCACCCTAGTATGTGCTTGTGGTAGTGGTGTTTCTGTGGGAACAAATAAATTCTTAATTATACCCATAATATTTGTCAAACTACATGATGCGCTGCCCAGAGAGCATGTACATGTCTTATTTAGCTCTAAACTTACTCTTTAATATCCTCAGATGGTGTAGATACACAATAGGCAGCAACTGAATAAAGACTCTTTATTGCTGTTAGTTTTGCTAAATGTAAATATGAAAAAGGGAGAAATAGTGCAAAGGCTCAAGATCCATGCCCCAGCTTCCTCTGAAGATGCTAATTGAAGGAATGTCAGGTTTTAAAAAAAACATGCAAAATCATTCCAGGAAAATAATGCTGCCAGGAGCTGTTCCTGTGTTGAAATTCTAGGCAGTCCCTGGAGAGAGTGGAGGAAAAAAATCTGCTGTGATTGCAAAAAGAACAGTAACCAAAAGTCTGTCTTGAATTTGAATGTTACTTTTTTGCCCCAGCTTTAGTTTGTAACAGTCAAAATTCTAAATATCACCTTTATGTCTATGTGTATAGAAGAGCACCTCTCATTAAGCTATCTTGGCGGGTATGTAAAATTTAGACATTTGATATTGTTCAACATATGAAATTTAATTATACCTTGTAATATTTGTACTTGTTCTAAATTGCATTATACAGAATGTGCGCTGAACAATGTACCTATAGGATTTAATTAAGTCAGTTACTATTGAATTGTGGAAGGAGAAAGACATGCCTGAAGGTCTCCTGCATGCCATCAAGGAGACCAGTGATAATAAAGCTGCAAATTTTGCCCCCATGTCCCTCTCCCCTACACTACTCTCCAACAGCTCAGTACCCAACTTATACTGGAACCTGGTGTTGTTCTTGCCCAGATGCAAGACTCTACACTTGCTCTTGTTAAATTGCATTAAATTTTTCCCCGCCCAAATCTCCAGCCTGTCTAGGTCTCGCTGGATGGAAGCACAGCCTTCTGGCGTGTCAGCCACTCCTCCCAGTTTCGTATCATCAGCAAACTTGCTGAGGGTGCACTCTACTCCCTCATCCAAGTCGTTGATGAATATATTGAACAGCACAGGTCCCAATACCGAACCCTGGGGGACTCCACTAGATACAGGCCTCCAACTAGACTCCATCCCATTCACCACAACTCTCTGGCTTCTTTTCTCCAGCCAGTTCACAATCCATCTCACCACCCGATCATCCAGATCGCACTTCCTCAGTTTAGCCGGAAGGATACTGTGGGAGACGGTGTCAAATGCTTTACTGAAATCGAGATAGACCACATCTACTGCTTTGCCATCATCTATCCACCTGGAAATGTCCTCATAAAAGGCTATCAGGTTGGTCAAGCATGACTTCCCCTTGGTGAAGCCATGTTGACTGCCTCTAATGACCTTCTTATCCCTGAGATGCCTAGAGACAGCATCAAGAATAAGTTGTTCCATCACCTTTCCAGGGAACTTGAAAGCTTGTTCTGTGTAGATCACATATTTCTGCCAGGCCTGTTTAGCTCATTGTAATAATAAACCATAAGTGGGTTCCAAAAAAAGTGTCTCTGCATTTCGATTTGTTTCCTTTTAGCATAACTTCAGAGATCAGAATGTAAGATGAAACACAAATCTGCTTTTGTTGGCCTGTATCCTTGGTGTATTATGACAAGTGAATTATTGTGGGCTTTGTGAAAATACATTATGGGGTATATTATGGCCCTGAGAGCCTGCAGAGATCTGGAGGAAGAAAGAGATTTAGGTATTTAGTCTGAGTCGTGTCAGGACGTGCTGCTTGTGGCAGAGGGTGTCTTCTGTGGGGAAGTACAGGGACCTCAGTGACATACGAGCTTCTTCCTGGCTTCATGCTGCTGACTTGGAATATTAGGGTAATGGTAATGAAGCCTGTCAGCCAAGTCCTGGTGTCACCAATATCTGCTGCTCTGCTGTGCGTGATAGTTGCCTCCCAAACCAGCATCTGCTGAATGCATGCATCCTGGTCCCTACAGGTGATGATGGCTTAGGAGGGGGAACCTTTCTGCATGAGTCTCTGCTTGCATGTGCAGGGGAGCCTGCAGTTTTGGGTGCAGGTACAGCAGGAGCCCATGACAGGAAGAGGTGCAGTTACCCCACCACCATTAACACTGGTTATTTCTTTGTGATTCTGTGTAGGCTGGCGGCCCTCTTACCCAGGCTGCTTGTTATCTCCCACAGTAAAAGTCTGGTTTTTGTTTTCCACAACTTCTCCAAAACTTCATTTAGGCAAATTTTCCATGCCTTGGGCAGGTTTTTCTTTCTGAAAATATCAGTCAAAGTAGTTTATGAGAACAAGGCGAAGGGTAAACAATGCATTGGTTTCCAAGACTGAAAAAAGTTAGGTGACCTTTTCTTTGGGAAGTTCAAATGCCTTGGAGCTTTGCAGTAGGGGCTCTTGGTTTGGCACAAGAGCTGCCTTTATGTCAGGGATGTGTTTTTTGGTCCTTCAGGGAAAATCTACTTATGCTTTGCCAAGTTATAAACAGTTGAAAAATTGCAATTTATTCATACTCAGAAGAAACTTGTTATAATTTAGCAATGAAAATCTCAGTGGTGTGTTGAAGCCTCTACAGCTTCCTCATGGAATGACCTGGCGTTGCACACTCCAGGCTCAAGCTACAGGGATGGTGCCAGAAAGACTGCGATGGCCATTTCCCACTGCTTGGTCTGGAGCATGGTCAGAGGTGATGGAAAACTATCTTTCTCGTCGCTCGTCTGTCCTTGCACCCAGACAGGCTGGAAGAGGAACAGCAGTATAGACAGACAGACTCTGAAATCAGGCAGGGAGGTTGACCTGCCAGGGTGTAGGGCAAGAAAGGGACTATGTGGACAAGGAGATTAGGATGAAATGCTGGGGAAGGGAGAATACCGAGGATATACTGGGTCTTGAAGTCAAGTGCTAAGGTGTGTATCTGCAGGAGATGTCTATTTTTACTACCACGCAGATATATTTCTTCAGCAGAGCAAATTGTACTTGTACTCCTTACAGAAGCACCTTCAGGTTGCTGTTTGGTGTCAGGTTGAAAAGCAATGTCTAGGTATTATTATTTATTATTTTTATCCAAATACTGTTGGCGTTCTGTAAAGGTACAGTAGCCAAGATATTTTTATTGCCTGTTCTGTCATTGACATATATATGACTTACATGACAGACAGTTTCTTTCTTGTTTTGGCCCCTTTTGCACAGTGGGAAATTACATTCATACCTGGCTTACTTGGCTTATAATTAACCACTGATAATTATCGTGTTCACTGCTGCAATAGCATCACCAAAGAGCAACGTTAAGAAGCAGAGTGTGCAAGATCTGTATATGCATGGTTTTCACAGGTACACATTGCAGGCTTGGGAGAATGGACAAGATGTTGCACATGCTTTTGCAAATTATTTTGTGAATTTATAGCTACTGATTCTCCTCCCTCCTCTACATTTACTCAGGGAACCTGAACGCTGGTGTGCTTATTTTGCATAGGTACTGTAAACTCAGATCCTCTCCATGCAGTGTTGTGTTTCACAGGGCTCTGCAAGCAACGTGCTGGACCTTCTTGGGAAGGTCATCTCCCTTCTGGTCTCTTCTCTTTTCCTTTACCATCACAAACATTTTATAGGTCTTAATGTCTGTTTCTTTCTCTAGGTTACCAACACAGGTCTGGGCCATGCTCTGCTGGCTTGACAAGGCTCCCCCCAGGGCTAAATGGGGCCCCCTAGTCTAAGTGTTGGCTGGCTGCTGGGGAGCAAGACCAGACCTCAGTGTGAACACCCGACGTCAGCAGCACCAAGGGAAGTGGTCTGTGGGCAGACAGAGCCAGGACGTTGCTTAAAAGTCCGTGGGGCCTTGTTCAGTCAAAACAGAGCCGCTGCCAAACTGCTAATTGTAGCTCTACTTTTTCCCTCCTGCCTTCACAGGTTAAGAATGGAAATCCATTCCTGCGCACAGCGCCCTACCTCCCCAGAGCTCTGGGGGGACTCTAATCCACTACCACCTCCTGCGGTGCATGGCTAGCTGTCTGACAGTTTTCAGCATCACTTTTAAAGACATTTTTCTTTCTTTCAAATGCTTCCCTTACCTTGGCTTGACATATGGTTTTGCTTTAAGAGCAAAATGGTTTTCCATAGGCAGCTGGTGAGGTCCCTGAACACATGTTCCTCCAAAACACAAAACCCTAGAAGACACCAATTCCCAGAAGAAAGGTTACTTAAATACAGCTGCAGAGCTCTGCTTTAAAGTTTTGGAAAAATATATTGTAGTCAGCTGACATAATTTAGTCACTTTGATTAGTTTCTTGTGCCTGATTGCCTAATGTCCTGCATAATAACAAATGAGGTTCTTTCGAAGATCAATGCTATATGCACTTAAGTAACAACCAGAAATAAATCATCATTTGTTTCAGACCTAAAACCAGGGAAAATTGCTCCGAGACATAACCAGATTAGCTGGACAGCATTTAAACCAAACATAATTACAAGAAGCATGTACTGTAGCCAGAAGTATTGTTTGAAAAGAGGGTTCTCCTACGATTTCCAGTCTCAAATAAGATGGGGAAAATGTTCTCTCTGAAAAGGAAACAAGGGAATTAAAGAGACAAAGACCAGCTTAAGAAACAAAACCACATCTGTTCACCCACAAGTTTTCTCTTTTTTGAACGCATGTGGAAGAATGGGCAGGTTGTAAAGTCAGAAGGAAAGAAAGTGTTTCTTCCTGAGAACAGGCACTGGATTTGGGTAAGCTGATCCATTTTCTGTGTCTACAGACAGAAACTTGCTCTTTCCAACAGGAGTTCTGTTGTTGCCACTTCCACCCTGCCCTGCTGCAGAGACCATCAACCCTGGCAGCAAATGCTGCTCTTTGCCAGACACCAAGCTGAGCCTGAGCAGTAAAGGCTGGAGAGGCTGTGCCAGCTCCACACTGGGGTTTGGCATTTCAGGAGCATGCTGAGGGATCTTTTCTGTAAGGGAATATCTGACCTGGCTATTTTAGAAATCTCTATTTCTGGTTCTTCCCCCGCATTAAGTGAAGCCATTCATGACAGTCTGCTCACATGCTGTGTCTTTCCTGTCCCAATTGTATTTTTAAGTGGCTGCTTGGGCCAGTCAGCACTGTTCCTTTTCAAATGTAGGACTCTTGGTTTCCCTGTACAGCTTCTTGTGGTCTTTAATGTTTGCACTCATAGTGTACGGCTGAGAAAGAGACAAAAAGGGTGCTCTGTGGATGGCAGTCTTACCTGAGGGAGCACCCCAAAGGGCAGGTGGTCACTCTAGGGGTACTCACTCTTCCTGTCTGCAAGTTGGATGTGCCTTGTAATAACCTGAATTTCCACACTTGTGAAGCAGCTCAGGACAATGGATGATGGCCAAAGTACCTGTGAGAAGGCTTCATGACAGAGGGATTTGCTCCTTTCCTTTCTCTGGCACTCTCAGGTGCAGGAGAGTGCAAGAGGTACGTGGCTGTGCTTTCATGGCAGGTCGTGGTTGGTACTGCCCCCTCTGCACTGGGCAGTTACAAAATCTCAGGACAGCCGCTCATGGTTTCTTAATTTCTTTTCCTCTTTTCTGGACTGCTCTGGATGGAGAGAAGTCATAAACAAGTTTGTATGTTTGAGTTCTATCCCACCCTCTCCAGGGTCTTCTCAGGTTGACAAGTTACTATCCAAACAACAGCAAACCTATGTCTACTTTTATTCATTGTGGGTTTTTCCATCTACTTTTTTTTGTTAGGTTGCTGTTGGTGAAAAGGCTGAAAGCATCCCTAGCTCAGATCAGTATTGCAGTGGGAAGATGCTTTTAGTCTGTGACCGAATTGTAACCTGGAGGCCAACACACCCAGCAGCGAGATCTTATAAATGCTGACTGGTAGCATTGGGACAGTACCTTGTGCTTGGAGCTGGAGGCTTTGCTCAAGAGCAGGTGCCCATTGACAAAACAAGTTGTTGGGAGTCTCTATAAAGGCATCGTTACTTTTTTTTGTTTTTAATTGTGGTAAGGATCATTTGAACTTAAAAAGAAGCTATGAGAAAGCAGGTTAATATTTTTCTTATTCTTCCACTTGTGAGTCTTGCTTCCTTTAAAGCATGCCTTTGAGATAAACTGAATGTTGTTTGGTTTTAGCTGAAGATAATTTAGAAGTATCAATGAAGGATGACTTGGTATTTTGGTATTAGCAATTTGGTATTAAACTGTGGGGCCGTTTTCCTTTCACTGACAAAGTTTCATGTGTTTATCATGTCTACATGGTGGATAATGATTTTTGCCATGGGCACATGGAACATGTCAGCAACCCAATAATACATTTCAGATAAACAAATTTTCTGTTTTTATTTTTAACAAGAATATGTATCTGCTCAGCTCCTTATGTTAAATAAAAGCCTTAATTTTTGCTGAAATGCCTAAACCTTATAATTGAAAATTGTGGAGGAAATTGCTATCAGTTTAGTATTTTAAAATATTAGATTATGCTAATCCAATGTCAGTTTATCTTAAAATACGAACAAATCACAACAGATCTTTTTTTACAAAATGGCAGGTCCTGATTAATTCTAGAGCAGTATTTCTGTTCAGCAGTATCAAACTTGGGTCCTTAAAGTCTCTTCTTGTCAAAAACATTGAGTTATCTAAGGAAAAATAACAGAAAAAATATACCACTGTTTCTCCAAAGGATGGCTCAATGTCTTTTCAAACCTCTGAAAGAAAAAACGAACCAGCCACACTGAACTCAATACTTGTGTTTTAAACTTATAAATGGGATAGCAGGGTGATAAAATCTGCAGGATGATTTTTAGACAGGAAGTTGAAACTCCTTGCATCTGAAGTGCTAAAATATGACAACAATTGCATGTATTTTTAAAATGGGTGTGAAAAATCACAGCTATCTGGTTTCAATAAAGAAAGAGCAGGAAATTCACAATAAAACAATAAACCTTAAAATATGCACATGCAACAGGTGCTGATACACATGACAATATTAGAACGCGACAAAATGTCTCGCTGTTGTCCAAGAAGAACTGCAGCCAGGACACAGCATTTGGCTATGTTGTGCCCTTGACATGAGCTAGTTCAGACATCCAAAGCTAACGTGTTAGATAAAGAGAGGGAATTTCTTTGGGAAAGAGAATGGAAAGCGTGTTCTGGTTCTAATCACTTGCTTTACTCTATTGAGATGTCTCTATTTTTCTGGGGTTTTTTAGCTCTTTTTTTTTCAAATGGATGATTAACCTAGCATGTGGATTTATTGTCCTTTAATTCCTAGAATTTCTGTGGCTATGATTAGCTCCCAGAGGTGCTAGTGAGGTGAGGACTGCATGCATCTTGCCCACTGCAAGAAGCAGTGGAAGCAAACAGGTTTTTGTCTCCCTGTCTGTGTGAGCTCTGCACTTCTTCCCTACTCCTATTGGAGCTACTCTGCCTTCCTGGTATCAGCTGCAACTGAGAGCAAAGCTTGGCATGTCTTGTGACCTTCTTTTTGGGACACAGCAGGAGTGGTGTGAGAGTGGAGAGGAGATCTGCTCAGTGAACATCCAGGTCAGTGACCATCCAGCTGCTGAGAGCTGGGCTTGGAGGGGTGAAGATCCAAATCCCTGCTTGGCTTTCTCTCTCAACTTGGTTTAGTATATAGACGAAGGGGATATACTAGATACAGGCACTGAGTAACACCCAAAGGATGACTGGAAAAGGAAGATAATACTGCAGCCTTTTCCTATCTGGGCTGATTCATTACCACAGAAGCACTGTGTGAAGTGTGACTGCAATCTTCAAACTGTCCTTGACAGTTTATCTTCATGGCATCGCTCACTGAAAGAATAATTTGTCTGCCCAGACCCTCATTTTCCAGGCTGACTGTGAAAATCTATGGAAATGTCTTTGGTTTTAGAAATAACGCTGGTCTCACCAGATGTTCTCTGGCAGACTCCGATCTAGACTGTTCAGTCTCTCAGATTCATCATCTGGTGCAAGGTTATGGTTTAAGTGAATAGCAACCTAGAATCAGATCCATTTTTGGTGCAATGTACAGCTCTACATATGGGGTGGGAGCAGCTGGAAAGCTTTTGTTTGTAGATTTATATGGATTTAATGCATATTTACTTTTAGACAACCTGAGCTGTGTTTTAGGCTGGGGGATCACCTAGATCCCCCAGGCATAGAGTGGAAACTATGGGTCCAATCCCTTTCTCTATAACTTATTTTGCATTTGTAAGCTTGCCTTCTGGGCTATACCAGGAGGAGATACCCTCACCTTAAGTATAACCAGACACTGTACAATAATCTGCCTTTTATAGCCCCTTTGTCTTGAGTGAAGCAACAACCCCTTTTGTGAACATTGTGTTTTCCAGAGATCATGGCCAAGACATTGCAAATTCTCTTGGTAATGAAGGGTGGTTAATGGAACATACTTAATTAGATCCAATATTTTAAGAAATGGAACCTGAGAAAAGGAAACTGCTTCTAAAATAATGTATACCAACCTTTACATTTACACTGTTGTGTTGGGTCTGTGTGACACGGCTTTGGTAACTGGGGGGGAGCAGGGGTAGAGGCTACAGAGGTGGTTCTTGTGAGAATCACAGAATCACAGAATCACAGAATGTTAGGGATTGGAAGGGACCTCGAAAGATCATCTAGTCCAATCCCCCTGCCGGAGCAGGAACACCTAGATCAGATC
>VZTO01016666.1:0-44566 GCA_013400615.1 Syrrhaptes paradoxus | reverse complement strand
TGGACACAATATTCCAGATGCGGTCTCACCAGGGCAGAGTAGAGAAGCTGCTAGAAGGTTCCCTGGCTTTGGGGGCTTGCCTTGGGCCAAGAATGAGCCCAATATAGTTAAGAGGGGAAAAAACCAGCTGGGAACCTGCAGTGGAAAACAGAGTGGGATGCAAGAGAAACACCTATGCAGACACCAAGGTCAGTGAAGAAAGGAGGGGAAGGAGGTGCCAGAGCAGAGATTCCCCTGTAGCCAGTGGTGAGACAGCAGCTGTGCCCCTGCAGCTGTGGAGGTCAGCGGTGGAGCAGAGATACACCCGCAGCCTGGGGAGGACCCCACACTGGAGCCCAAAGGAGGCCATGACTCCATGGGAAGCCCATGCTGGAGCAGTCTGCCTGAGGGACTGCACCCCACAGAAGGGACCCATGCTGGAGCAGGGGAATAGTGTGAGGAGTCCTCCCCAGAGGAGGAAGGAGTGGCAGAGACAATGACCACAACCCCCATTCTCCATCCCATTGTGTCAGTTGCGGGGAGGAGGTAGAGAAATCAGGAGTGAAGTTGAGCCTGGGAAGAAGAGAGGGCTGGGGGAAGATGTTTTTAAGATTTGGTTTTATTTCTCATTATCCTACTCATATTTGATTGGTAATAGATATATTGATTTTTTTTTTCTCCAAGTCTGATATGTTTTGCCTCTCATTATATTTTCTCCTCCCTGTCCCACTGGGAGGAGGAGTGAGCAAGCGGCTGTGTGATGTTTATTATTGGGTGGGCCTAAACCATGACAACTGTATACCCATTTCCAGAATTAAAAAAAATATAAAAATTTAGTGAAGTGATTAGAACAAAATGTAGTAGGAATTGCATAGCTGGGTCCACTTCCTTGAGGGAAGGGATGTTCACAGTTTCAGGTCCTGCCCACAAGAACTAGGCTTTGCGCTAGAGACATTTTTTAT
Organism: Syrrhaptes paradoxus; assembly: GCA_013400615.1. NCBI lineage: Eukaryota > Metazoa > Chordata > Aves > Pterocliformes > Pteroclidae > Syrrhaptes > Syrrhaptes paradoxus. The sequence goes on along the minus strand of VZTO01016666.1, from coordinate 43,625 downwards.
CACAGCTGAAATGGTCATAATTATGATTTTTGGTATTTTTTTCAGTTTTACATTGGAGTCTGTAGGTTTTGAAAGTATTTATAAAATACAGTGTGCATGTTCACCTGAAATGAGGAGCAGGGCTATGCAAAGAGGTTTATTAAGAAAGAGGTGCTAATAGGCTCTTTCCTGCACACAGTGTTATATTCAGATAGTGGCCAATCCTCTGTTCACTGGGGTCTATGGAGGAGCTCCCATGTCAGTGGACCCCACCTCCTCAGTTATGAGGTCTGAAGGGTTTACAGAGAAAAAAGAGACTTTGACTTGATACAAAACATTTGCAAGGAAAACAAAGTTCAGAAGAGGACAGATGAGAGGCTTTGCCTTTTCAAGATAATTTTTAAAATTTTTAAAAGGAGACTTCAGCCTTTGAATCACTGTCAGAAATTACTAAAAAAAAGGCTGGTCAGAAGTATTTGGTTTAAATTTTAAATGTTTTTCCTTTCTTTATCTGCATTACCTACTTATGATGACCTATATAATTCCAACATGAAGGCAGTGCAAAAAGGTGCACACAAGTACTTGACTGTGTGTCCCAAACATGCACAAGAATCTTCACCCCATTTGTCTCCCTGTACCTGCACCCTTGGTTTCCCTTGACCCCAAGTGAAACAAGGCTTTCAGACCACTTTACACTGGATTGTTTCAGTGGTGTGTGCATAAAGCAGCTTGTACAGATGCAGCTATAAAAGCTCTTGTGCCTTCCCACGGCTATTGGTGGGATGCCATGCTTGTCTGAGCACTAGTACTGTGATAAAACAGCACCTACTCTGGAAACTTTTGCCAGTTTAACTGTGCAAGGCAACAAGACCTCTCTGGTGCACACTGTAAATAATACCCAACAAGAATTTTATATTATAAACAGATAGAGGACCACCACAGACTTCCCCCCTTCCATGGATTTGTTCATTGCTTCTGTGTTACAATTGCCAAACCACTGGCTGTAAAACTTCCTTCAGTCTTTGTTTTATTTTCACGGTGTGTGCCACAGCCTTATCAACATGCATCATGCACAATGGCAGACCCTATTGCTTTTTTGCCTTTCCCTACTCTTCTGCTACAGAAATCCATCAGCGTTACCCTCTGTACAGGAGCAGATCTGTTGTTTTTTTCCGATCAGCAAAAAGCAAGGGTTTTTCATGAGAAAAATCTGTGTGAGAAGTACAGGAAGGGATGTGACACTTTATTAAGAAAAGAGCTTGAGCTGAGGAAGAGTCTCAAATTTCTATTATTCCTTAAATATATCCAGAACTGTCTGCACTAGCCATTGTTGGCAGTGAGACATAACATCACTCATTGCGTTGGACTCTGCTCCGAAGGCTGCAACAAATTTGTTTGCCTTTTCCTTTAAAATGTTAACCTAACTGATGCTTTATTTTACAAGAGTTAGAGGGGCATTGCAGAGGCTCTCTCTCTTTTGGAGCAACAAGCTGGGAAGTGCACCAGTGTGAAACAACCGTTAATGCCTCCGCCGTGGGGTGGGTTTTGGTGAGAGGGTGTGAGGCACATCTGGTCTGCAGCTTCTTTCTCTGGGAACGGCTCTAGTCACACTTTTTACGCTTGGCCTGTGTTGACTCAGAAGCTCATTTGACATGAACACTGGAAGGGCAAAACTGATGAAAAGGACAGGGCATACTTTAAATAAAAAAAAGAAAGGAAGGATTTTTGTCTGGTCTATTCGGTACACTGCGAAAGAACATGTCTGTTGCCTGATCAATTTGAAATTCCTGCATCAGGAAAGTTGATGTGGCACAAATCAGCGGAGGTAATAACAGAAGTTAACAGTCATGGCTTTCTGAAATTGGCAAGGGGAGGTGATACACTGTCAGAAAACAGATATATGATGCTCATCTCTCATATTCCATATTTTCTTCATTTGTCTTCCTATCAGTCCTGGGATGCTAGTTTTGACACCTGTTTGAATTCTTCCCACAAACTTCTGCTGCTTTCTGTGCTATTTTTCTTGCAAAGTTCTTACATGTATGGCTCTCACAAAGTGACGTCTAACTCCTCGGCACAGGGGAGCAAGCTTTCTTCCCTCGATTACAGACTGGAATGCCCTCATTTCAAGCGGTATTGCCAAAGCTAAAATCTCCTGATCTCTGATGTCAGAACTTGAGAAAAGTATGTTCTATTAAATAACACCAGTGAGGGTGTAAAGCTGTAATTTTATATATAATCTTTACGCTATTCTCCCTAATTTTTTTTTTTGGGGGGGGGAGGGGGGGGGAGACGGACTAGGGAAGGAGAAATCTGTTTTAACCAAATTGGAGATTTGGCTGTCAGTTTGGGAAATGTGGATTGCATGATTAGTTGCTGTATTCTTCTCTTAAAGAAGAGGAAAAGCATCAATAATCTTGCCCAGAAACATCACATTATCTTTTAATCTGGACACTCAGACAAAAATGAAGACATTCTTATATGTATAATTACTGAAAAGCTGACCTTCAAGATCTTGTCAGCTTTCATGCACCACAGGAAGTCCTAAATCCTGTTCACCAAGTCATCTTTCTGACCTTGCTGAGTGCTCACTCTGTGCAGAGGGTATTTGCTATAGAGCCACTGGATTACTAGCCTTCATTTCACAAAGTGTAAGAACTGCTGAGTCCCATGTAGTACTATTTTCAATGATGCCATCTTTTTATCCAGTAAATTTTGCCTGTCAGTGTGGTGTAACATTGCAAGAATGACTATAATGGAAATCTGAAGACAGTTTCTGACTTCAGACATTTAGAGAATCTGGCACTTTAAAGCTTCTTGGTTTCTCCTGAGAAATAACTTGCTGTGGTGGACTGTCTTAAGTACAAGGATGAAGGAATCTGCTAGATAAGGGCAGCTTTTTTTTCTTTCTTGTACTATTCTTAGGTCTTGCATTTCCAGTGGTTTCTTTGTCGTATTTCCCCATGAACTTGTGCTGAATACCAACAGGATGAAAACTAACCCTGAATTTTGTCTGCTGGTTCAATTTTTGGCAAATTTCCTCTCTCCAACCCATTTACCTTGTTTATCTTCCCATGTCACATCTGGTCCTTTCCCCTCTCCTCCACATGGAGGCTATAATTGAAGCTTGTTCATTCTTCATCTGGGGGGGGGGCAGGGGGGTGGTGTGTGTCTGGGTGTGTGTCTGTGTGGTGTGTTCCCTTCCAAGCTCATCTCCACAATGAGCCCACCATATACTTCTTCCTGGCAGGTTTGGTATCATTAGTTACCAAAAAATTAGTTTGGGCATATGCTGTGTTTAATCGAGTCTGATTTCTAATGGATTTGAACTTCCTGCTTGGGCATTATTTCAGTGGGATTATGCTAAGGCTGTAGCAGGAATATGCATCAGCTTCCTCCTGTGGATCAAGACTTGACAAATACTGCAAACCATTGGAAAAGCTTCATTCTGACTTTTTAAACACCAGAAAATCCATAAGGGTGAGAAAGTTGAAGAATTGGTTTATCTGGTAATTTGTAAAAGTGATTCTCTAGTAATTCATAAAATATAAGCCCTGACTGAAGATGTTACTGAAGTTAGGCTGGTTGTAACCCTCCTCTTTTTGTTACTCGGCATTATGCTGAGGGTCATCCTCACAGCATTGTTCTGTCCATGAGAGGTCAGAGAGTGACTTTGTCCTCTGGGTGGCTTCCACCTCTCACCAGCTACCAACAGCTATGTTCTTGTATTGGCTAATAGGGTCAAATCTATTGGGCTGAGATGGGTGAAAGGTTTACCTATCATAAACAGACACATAAACAAACAGAACAGGATTCCTTAGGAAAATGGTCTGAAAAAATAAAAATGATCTAGAATGGCAACCAAGTGAACCCAGCTCCAGCTCTTTGGTTTGTGTGCTATTTTCTGTGCTGCCTTCTTACCGTGAGCTTCTTGGAACAGAAATGTCCACTTGTAATTCCACAGAGACTTTGCATTCATCAAACAAACAGAAATATTGCAAAGTTAATTACTGGCCATTTTCAGTTACGAGGACTTCTAGCTTAAATGAGAGGGACAGCAAATATTTTCAAAGACAACATGGAATCCATTTTTTTCTATAATACTTAAAACTGACTCCTTGAAGTCATCATTGATAGTTTACAATTACATTTGAGTTGGATGCCAGCTTCTGATTTGGTGGTAGTTTTCTGGGCAACTCACTTTGATTAATCACCAATGCAATTTTGAAAAACACTTTGTCCACTTTCATATTCTGTTATTTTTATCAAATCTTTACAGCTGATAAATGCTGAGCTTGATTTGTTAAAATTAAAAACATTTACTATGCCTAGTATTGTAGCAAAAATGCCCTGCCATTTACCAGATATGGTACAATATTGAAACTCAGAAAGTGTAACTTTCATAGTCTAGTAATCTAAAAAATATCTGATTTAAATGATTGATGATGCTTGTCTTAGAAAGTGTATCATGTCTCACTCCCACTGAGTTCAAAACTTTATAGCCAGCTACCTCCCAGCTGGAGAAGGCGTTAAACAATAGTAGAATAAATCATATGAACAGCACAGCTTTTTTGGGAGGTTTTTTGTTTTATTTTGTTTAGGTACTTTTTCCTTGTGGCACAGAAGTAAGAAAGAGTTTTGGGACCAGGACACACTCAGCTGTGTGGCAGGATTGTGTCCTGCAAGCCTGTTGGTTTTCTCATTAAAAAGGTTGATTCTCCTTGTCTGAACTCAGTTCTTTGTGGGTTTCAAATGCATGATACATCTGGTGGCAGGGTTTCCTTCTGTAAAATATTTCTTACTGAAGAACACTGGGAAAGAGGGAAATGTTTCCTAGTGGATTTTTAAAGCCAAATAAAACCTATGAACAGCATGACTCCTGCTGGAATGAAATTGCAAATTGTTCATCAAAACTAATTTTTTTTTTTTAGGAAGCTACTGAAAAGAAAAGGCTTATGGCTATGTCATGATAGTCATAAAGTACACAAGTATTCCAAAGGTTATTTCATATGATGGACAGAAAACCAGTCAAATCCTGCTTGCTTTGCAAACAGTTTAGATCGCTAGGATAGAATCTAAAGGCAGAATGGGGAGAAACTGCCATGTACCATCATTCATGTCTTAAAGTTATATTTGGGGGATTTTGCCTTTGAGAAAAAACTCCTCTTTCACTTAAGAGGAGTTCTTTACTTCCAGTAAATCAGAAAGATAATTTATACAGAACTGCAGTACGGTTCTAGCTCCTAATTCTGATATAGATAGGGAGCAGCTGCACTTATTTCAGGATTGCACCAAGATGAATGAGAACAGCATAATATCTCTCTTCTGTTTGGTCATAGTTAGACACGCAGCCATCTTTTTGTATTGATTTTGTAATACAACTTTATATGCAACACTAGTGTTGGCCTGCATCTAAGGGTTTGGATCCTTCTTCAGGCTTAAAGTTTTGTCACTAATCTTCTATTCACCTGGGTTTCAAGCCTTAGCTTGAGCCAGCTTTTAATAATAATTTTAATTTTGAGAAAATCCATTGATAAAACAATCACTGTGGATTACACAATTGCAAATGAAAATGATGTAATGAAAAGTAATTGTTTCAGATTGAATTCTGTAGCTTTTAGACATGCAAATGATCCCCTTTTTTGCATGGTTTATCCTACCCAAACAACTGATATAAAGGTACTTATCTTGAATTAGAAACCTGTGAACCTTCTGCAACTGATCTATTTGGTATTATCACAATGCATCAAACTACCTAAGTAAAACTGACAATAAAATTCTATACCACATACAAACTATACCACTACAAACTACCTTACAGAGGCATGCAAATCTCCTGTTCATAACAATCCAAGGGAAAAGGTGTACGGCAGGTCAGAGAGGTAGGTGAGTGAAGCTGTCACTAAGTTAGGTGATGATTTTGTCATTACCTTTGCCTGCCCATTGTATCTCTGTCAGTCAAATTTGGTCTTTGAATTCTGATCTGCAAGTGTGAAATGGATTCTTCCTCTCCCAGTAAATCCTTTTGTATTCAAACAAAACAGAGCCTGAATGGCGAGACACAGTAAAGGCTCTTTCAAGAATGAAACCATTAGTCCTGCAATATTTCTGCTGGCTCAACAAACAGCTGAGTGGGATTTATTTGCTGACAGATGGAGGTGATTAATAATGGAAACAGAACTTTTCTGAATGGGCTACCTCCAAATGTTTAGCTAAATGATGACTAGTAGGAAAGGCAGCAAACATCAGATCCATTTTTAAAAATCAGTGTTCTTTAACATTTGGTGCTTTGCTCAGGATATTGTTGGTTTGCTTTTGTTTTAGTCTTTCATTTTTTTTGGTGGGTTTGGTTTTTGTTTTGGTTTTTTGTTTGGTTTTTTTAGACTAGGACCTAAACATGTCCCTTTAGGAAAAGTGTCTACTTAATACAACTTCAGTGGCACATATCCATTGCCAGTTGTAGCTGCATGCAGTTACTCTGAGAACAAAAGGGAGAGTGTTCTGATGAAATAGCTCTGACTTTGTTTGGCTGAGACCACCAGGTTTTATTGACTGTACTAATCCTCCTTGATTCAACCCCTTGCGTAAGACTAGTGTCTCCAAATTTGTGAATATGTCAATCAAAACAGAACAAAATGAGGTTTCCCGTGGTGATCAGACATCTCCACCCAGGACCTTAATCCACTAAAAGGAGTCAAGCTCCATGAATTGTGCTGTTGGAACCCATTTTGAAGCCCCCACAGCCTTCTTATCCTGTATCTGATCCTGAGGCTTGAGCTGGCTCTGCTTTATAATTATTTTTGGAGACTCTGGAAGCTTTTAGTCTTTTATCCAGAAACTTTATCCTTTCTGTCAGTAGAAGCTGAGCACTTTCCTCCCATGATGAAACCAGCTTTTGTAGGTTTTCCTAGAGAACCCCATTCTTATGAGACTCTGACCAGGTCCTCTGGAAGAGCATGGGATCATCTTCAAAGGTGCTGTTGGCTTGTTGCTGTTCAAAGACCACCTACTGAAGTCAGTCCCAGGGCGTGCAGGACACCCCTTGGGGCTGAGGAGGCCACCCCCTGCTGTCCCCCTCCCCCCCCTTCCCACTTGGGTGCTTCTGTGGCACCAGGACAGCAGGAATGAGAGCACCTGAGCTCCAGCTCTGTGGCAGGGTTGTGGCTCGTCATTTTCTGGTTGTGAGCAGCCAACCTACTCTGTACCCTGACAGGTGTAATAACCCAGAAATGGTTCAGGGTTTTTAGAAACAGAAAAATGAGGTGTTTCAAACCTGAAATGTGATGGTGTATTGTGGGCTTGATTACCATGGTGGTTATCAGAACTACAGTTGATTTCAGCAGGACTGGGATCAATGGTGCATGTGTACTTTATTTCTGCCCTGACTTCTTGACTGTGAGCACAATGTCTTTTACTGAGGTTCTACAGACTGCTCGAAACCATTGTTTTCCTCAATCCTGACCTTCTTTTTAATTAGTTGCTTCATTTTTTGAGCTTTCCTTCTATGCAGCTTAAGACAACCTTAATTAGTTTGATGAACATGCTGAAATAAAATCCTGCAGTAAGTTTTCCTTTGTGGCTCAACTCTTGTGTGTCCTGAACTCACTTCTGGACATTGCTAATGACTAGCTCGGTACTAGCTGCTCTGTGTGACTATCCCCGTATTTGCAGCACCCATGCACGCAGTTGAAGCCAGCTATATCTATGTTTTGATACTCTTGAATATTGTGCACTCAGTGTTTTCTTGATTAGGAGATTAAGGAACATATATCAACTCATATATTTGTATTTTTATCATGTCTTTATGGGTAAATAAATTCTCTGTGCACAGTGATAGATCTTTAAATATCCCTCTGTTCTTCATCCTGCCACCATTTATCAGGATGACTGTCATCTCAAAGTGTCTGTCATCATTAGATATTTTATTCTCTGAATGTAAGTTTATGATTCTGATGTTATTTGAAGGATAATTTGGCAGATTATTTTTATCTGTTTCTCTTCATATTGCATTTTGAGCTGGCATTCACATCAATCTAATTTTCTGTGCCCAAATCTCACTGAAGCTTACTTGAGTACTTCCCTCCCTCAAGCCTCCTTGGCAAATCACTTGCAGTGACCCTTAATCCCTGGCTAAACAGGCTTAGTCAAGATGAAACAGCGTTAGTTTTCTGCAATATTCTTTTCTCTCATCAAGCTATCTCTCCTCAAATTCCGCACTAAGTTCTGTCCTGAAATGATGGAAGAACTTTGTTCAAGAATACAGATTTGCATCCACATCTAGAAAAAATATGCAGGCTTATATCAAAGCCTGTTGAATTTGATAAGTGTCTTTCCATTTCCATTGCATTTTTGATCTGGCTGTGACAGACAGACAAGAATCCTTCAGTCCATTTTCCCAAGTATTTGCATTTTCTCTTTGGGTTTATAAGCCTATAACTAACTTTCCTTAGGGAAATAACATCCTGTCAGGTGTATTTTTTGTTTGTAGAAAATAATTGAAAACCTTTGACTTGTTTATAGCTTTCTCTCATGGACTGACCCTGTCATGTGTCATCTGAAAGGGAACTTCACCCAAAACAAATCCCCTCAGTGATGACTTTGAAGAAATAAACACATTGCAACATAATGAAATTTCCGTGAATTTTGTTTGCCCAGGAATGCAAGTTCTTAATGAGTCAGAAACCTCCTTCCCAATTTATTTCTTTGGACATTTGTGGTATTCCATAAACTGTTTAACTTTCTTGCTCAAAGCCAGATGAATGGACTTAAATTAGAGCAAAATCTAGTCTATTTGTAAGTGAACACAGTCCAGTCAGCAGACATGTCACACACCATCGCTTTAGTGTAGCCCCAGGCTGCTATCTCTGTCAGTCCCATGAGAATGCTGTCTCAGCAAGGATTTCTTATTGACAAGGTGGAGGGGAACACTGATGCACTTAGTAGGGAACATCACAAGCGCTGCTGTGCTCAGGGAAACAACATTTCTGAGCTACACAAGAAGATAAAATACCCTGCTGTTGTTGGAAGCAATCTTTTGCAGCAGTACTGAAAACAGTGGATACCTTCTGTATCTGACATGTGATGTTTTCTTCTTTTGTTTCAAGGAAAATGAAAAAGTACCACCAGGCAAACATGCCTACCATGAGTGGTACTCTAATAACACTCATTTCATTTTTATTTGAAATCTTGAGCTGGGGCCAATGACACCATTGGCCCCAGCCCAAAATTTCACAAAAAAAATTAAATGCAGAGAGAACAATTCAAGCCTCCACTCTACCATTGCACAGCTTAAAGTATCTTGAAGGGTCTGAGAGCAGCAGGAATAATTCAGTGATGCACAGTAAGGCTGGGGGCACCTTCAACATGCTGGCAGCTCTGATGTGGGTGGGGAAGAGTTGTACGGCTCCAGCCATATAAAGAAATGAAAGTGTGCGTTTTGCTCTGGCTAGTGTATTGGGGTAGAGAGATGGACCTAAATCTCTGCTGTGCCCTCATGCTCTGGTTAAGCCATGTTGGCTTATGCTTGTGTGAACTAAGTAAGCCTGAACGTGCAGAAATACTTTAGGGGGTTCATGATCTATGTCTGCTACTTGTTTGTAACTGCACATAGGACCAGTATGACAGGGTGGTTGTGCTGGTTGCTCATCTGGTGGGAGCTCCCTCACCAGAGCAGGAGGGGCAGGGGTCCTTTTCAGCCCTGGAACCCAGAATTATACATCAAACCACTTGCTTTTTCCTTAGAGAGAAGAGTGATTCAGAGCCACGCCCTTACCTGGGGAAGGACAGTGAGATCCATGTGTTTGCAGGGAAGTGGAGCAATCGTTTTTGCAGGCGAGGCTTCTTGGCCCAAATGGCATGTGTCCAGCTCTGTGGGTGTCCCCGGCCACAGGGGGCAGCTTTGACAATTGCCATGGGCCCCACAATAATTGACTTCGGTCCTATATTGCTTTGAGTCACCCATTCAATCCTACAAAAAGGTTACAAAGAGCAGGTCCTGTCATCTGCTTTAGGTACTAAAGCAGGTTTGAGTGTACAAAGGTGAGAGATACCATTTTGCCATTTCCTTCACTCCTCTCAGTGCATATCACAATGAACAACGTGAGAGGTTTATTCTTAAAATACTCTTTCATATGAAAAATGGAATTGGCACATAGTTGAGAGTATCTGGATGCTGACCAGCAACAAAGCCCAGCTGGTTCCAGAACTGAGGCCAGCTGAGCTCTCTTTAAAGGGGAAAAAGTAGTAAGCCAGAATATATGGCTGAATAAAATAACGTTAAAATTTGCCTGGCTTTGGGCTGCAAGTAAAACATTTTAAGACCCAAGGGTCCAAATAATGAACATAGACTTTTAGATACATGTATGCATGAGGATTCAGGTCTTTGGAGTTGAACTAGAAGACATCCTTGACAACAAAAAAGAAAACAAATTCTAATTCAATGAATACTGGCAAAATATAAGGAATGTTTCCTCAGCTTGTACTGATTTTACCTCTTTCCCATTGCAGGTTGTGGCTACACATGATGCCCTTTCTCTATCATATATACTCTGTTTCAGATGTGCTTGGTACTTGTGGTTGCTACTGCAGCCACTGTATCACCAGGAATTTCTCCATCTCTTTTGTATGTTTTGCAGCTTGAGGAGCTTATATACACATAAGATTTAAGAGAATTAAAAAAAAATTTAGATGTAATTTAGACAAATGTGCAGTAAAAAGTCTAAACAGCATAGTTTTTGAGCTCCAGGTGTTCCCTGAGGGAGGTAGTGAAGAGAAGGACCTGTGAAGTGAGATTGCTTCCAACTACTCTGAAGTATTGTATCTGGACACAATTGCTACATGATTGTAAGTGTATTTTTACTCTATTTTTAAATCAATCCTTTGCAGTTGCTGCTTTCTCTGAACACATGCCGCCTTGCCTTACAAATGAAATGTAGTACTGGGGTGATGCATAATGAACATGCTAATTGCCCAAGTGAGGATTCAATAACACAGTTACAGAAATAGAGGTAGAGCTGATGTAGACATAAAGAGAAAAATCCAACAAAAAGCTTCTCATCTCAGAATATGTTAGACATCTGGAACCACCTTCATCTGGAGCATTCACAGAATTACCAGAAATTCATAAAAATAAGCCATTGAAAATTAAATTACCAACTTCAGTAATTAAGCTGCATAAACCATAATAAGACAGTGGGTCTTCCTTATAAAATAGTTACAACTTCCTGCAGTAGGAGCTGAATGTGTGAAATCTTTGAATTGAGAGAAGGGGCTCTCATTGTTTTCTGGATGACTTTTGGCCCATGCTCCATGTTTGTGACAAACCTAAAGCTTTTGAGCAGGATTCCCAAAGTGTCCTACAGAAGGGTCAGTATTTCCCCTTCACAGCTGTGGGAAGTGGGGACGTGGAGGAGTTGAGTCACTTGGCCAGGATCTCAGAGGTCAGTAGAATTGCTAGGAACAGAAATCAGGTCTTCTGGTTCTACACATTTTTATGGATCTCTGTGTTGCCATTTTAGAGGGGGTTTAGTGACATTTTGATGGCTCTTAAAGCAGTAGAACACGCTGAGAGAGCAGCCAAGACAACTTTATTCCATAGCAACTCTTAGCTGTGGTGTACCTGTGTCTAAGCCAATACAAACCCAAAAATGATAAAATCTAAATTTTGGGTGCTCAATCTGAGACACTTTTCTTTTTTTCTTATCTTTATGAGCCTTGAAGTGTCTCAGCTTGCACACCCAAAGGGATAACTGAAAAGAGGGTGGGAAATGATGCAGAATGAAGTCCTATCATCTGCAGTAAGTTTTCACAAGCCAAATTTCATGACTGTGTTTTCACATTCAGTGAATTGTAGCACTGGTGAGTAGGGTAACAGGAGCCGATTGCAAGATATTAGGGTAAGAAAGCTCTGCTGAGATAGCAAGATGAAAGCAATGGTATATATCATCCTTAAAGATTAAGGTTTACTAATCAATTTTTTGTGCTAATCAGAGTCAGGTGGTAGAATCTGCCGTGTTTGATTATGTGTGGCAAACTGTAGCTGAGCTGAAGATGCCAGAGCACTGTACAAAAGAATAATTGATATTTTGGGGTTTTTTTTTTAAGAAGTACAAATCTGAAACCTTTGGGAATCCAACATCTGTTTTGAAAAGGGGATGAGGAGGTTACCTCCCACCCTTGTCCCCTGCAGGTTGAGATAGGAGAGGAAACCAGGAAGTTTTATTCATCTTACTTTCTCAGTTTTCCCAGTTAAAGTCTCCAGCTGTTTCCATCAACTTTGTTTTCTGCAAAAAATTAAAAGGACCTCTATAGAGCCCTTTAGCTTTCTTTAAAGTGGCTCTTTGTTGAAACCTACATTACATTTTTTTTTTCAGCAATTCCAGAGTAGTCTTCTTTCTTCTTTTCCCAAAACAAACATCTCTTACCCAGCTTCTCCTCAGCCTAAGATAAAAGAAACAAAAACAAAACGAAAACACTGAGCTGGGGGCAAAGGGAGGGGAATAGCGTCTACAGCAAGAAATGGGGCCGTGCAATAGCAGAGCTCAAGTGTCCATCACAGGTGACAAGTTCAAACCTACCGGCAGCCTTCCATGTTGCCTGATTTCAGCAACAGTTTACAGAACGTTCCCAGATAAAGATTGATTGTAGCACCTAGCATTTAGGGACTGCTGGGTTGGTATTTTAGGTGGCATTCATCACACACTCTGTATCCCACTTGCAGAGCAAGTTATTCCAAGTATCTCCCGTCCCCGGAGTGCATTAACCTGTTCTTATCTCCTGAAACATTTCCTGCTTTTCAGTCACTTATAATTTTTTGAAACATTTCCCATTCCAATGTTAAGGGTCTGCTTTGGACCAATTTCTTTTCTGGATCTGTCCAGTGGATTTAGAGGCCCCCATATACCTCCTGATAGCCCTTGTGAATTGTGGCACAATGTCACACAAGGGAATTTGTTCCTCTTCTTGAAAAAACAAATGAAATACATGCCAGATGAAGAAAATATCACTAAGGCTGAAAACTTTGGTACTACTTGTGTTTATGCCAATCTCAGAAGCTGACAATAATTTTGCATTGCTTTTATTCTTGGTGTAAGACTTGTAGGTGGGCTGAACTTTCGCAGCTGCAGCTGAAGTCAGTGGGAACCGTGCTCTGAACACAAAATAGTATTCAAAAAATCTGATCTAGGGAATTTAAAATTGTGTCCAACATGGTTAAGTTTGGGTCCCACTAGCTTTCTGCATGAAAGGGTACTGCTGGGCCCCCTCACTTTGAAGGGATACTGTGCAGGAACTTCACTGTGAAGCTCTCCGTTATGGGGGAGTTGTGTGCTCACAGAAAAGCCCCTATGGAAATGAGTGATACTGTCTTCAGAGCAGGTTTTGGCAGCATGCAGGAAGTAAGACAAGTGTAAGTCATGTTGAACTGCAAGAACAAAACGAAATGCAAAATAACTTGCTTATCTTGTTGGAGTGCCATCCGTTCTGTGCAGTGAGGGTACGCTAAAGGCATATATGTATATGTCTTGCCATCTACAAATTCCTCCAAATTCTAGCCTCGCTAACTGTATTCTGTGGACTCTTAGTAGAGTACAAGGTGTGTAAAGTACAAGCTGTTGGATTGGGTCCAGAGGAGGGCCACGAAGATGACCAGAGGACTGGAGCACCTCCCCTATGAAGAGAGATTGAGAGAGTTGGGCTTGTTCAGCCTGGAGAAGACTCTGGAGAGACCTTATAGTACCTGAAGGGGTTACAGGAAAGGTGGGGAGGCACTTTTTACAAGGGCATGTAGCGACAGGATGAAGGGTAATGGATTTAAACTGGAAGCGGGTGGATTTAGACTAGATATAAGGAAGAAATTCTTTATTGTGAGGGTGGCGAGGCACTGGAACAGGTTGCCCAGGGAAGTTGTGGATGCCCCATCCCTGGAGGTGCTCAAGGCCAGGCTGGATGAGGCTTTGAGCAACCTGGTCTAGTGGGAGGTGTCCCTGCAGGGGGGTTGGAAGTCGATGATCTTTAAGGTCCCTTCCAGTTCAAGACATTCTATGATTCCAAATGGGGAAATGGACAGTTTCCCAAGTTTAGCCCACTTCCCAAATAGGAAGCACCTTTTTCACTTTCATTGCAAAAAGTCAGTCTGTCAGTATTACAGCAAGTAGGCTTGGCCCTTTTCCAGGTCTGACGGTGCCAGCATTTCCTACGGACTCGCTCTGACAAAAACAAGACAAGCACAAGATGAGAAAGAAACCTCTCAAAAGTGTACCCATCAGCGTTCTTGCCATTGTTGATTCCTGCGTCATTATCTGACTGTTCCGCTAGCTTGCCTGAAACCTTCCTGAGCTGCAGCTCTTCCAGTGTTACAGCAACAGGCACATTAGAAAAATGACTGACTGACTCCTGAGCTGCATGCACTGTTTTAGAGGTAAATAGATCAATACTATCACTTTCCTAGGTGAAACTTGTACCAGCTGGATAAATATCTAAAAAAAAATCCTGGGTCACAGGGATTGTTCTGGCTAGGAAGAGAAATCAATGTTTTCTGAAATGAGGTTTCTCTGATGCAATCCCATTTAATTGCAAATAAAATACAAAGCCCTTTTTCTCTTCACACAGCACACATCACAGAAGAGGCATGGCCTCTGTTTACAGCTCAAGTCTATTTTCCGTTGAGCACTTAGTGTGAAAGCTCTTTTTCCCTTTTCTCTTAGCTTTTCTCAGAGGCACATTCCTGGCCCTTGTGATGTCTGTTGTTGGCTTTTCCCCTGCCACCATCTGTCTCTTCCTTTGATTCCTCTGTCATAGACACCCAACTGGTCACAAAACAATGGCCAGAAAAGCCCTTCCACCCATGTGTCTTGCAGGTGCCCTTGTTTTGGACAGTGACATGTGATGGTGGTTGGAAGGAAAGCTACAGTAGTTTCAGCTGTCTGATCCCGTAATGAACTTAACTGCTTCTTACAATTGAGGGTTATAGGGGTAATGCTCACCCTGATTTAGAGATATTTTACTCCAACTGCTAACAAAACAGTTGATGAGAAATTGTACTGTTTCTCAGCAGTATTGAGAAACATGGAAAGCATAGCACTTGAGGCTGTTCCAGAGAACAAAGGTCCTTTCATCTTCTTCTGCTTACAGTCTCTGTACTTCATCTACCCATAAACTTGATGCTCTTCCTCAAAGCTGTTGCGACTTACAAGTTTGAACGAATGTATTTCATGCATTTGAACATTACCATACTTCTTTTTAATTCATTTCAAAGTTGCATTTGATTGCCTGAGTTGTCTGAGAAAAAAATATCTATGTCTAATATATTGCTTCTAATCACCACTGCTTCTCATAGCTGGCTCTTGAAGTTAATCCAGTGAATTATGGAATCACAGAAGTGCTGTCTGGAGCACCTCCTGCACATCTCCCATCCAGCCTCCCACTCGTAGCAGGACTATTGCTGAAGTTAAATCAGGTCAGCCACAGATTTGTCTACTGAGCCTTGGAAACTGCCAAGGCTGTAGAATCCTCAGCCTCCTTGGGCAGCTTTTTCCAGAGCTGCACTGCCCTCATCCTGGTGAAGCTTCTCCTGAGGTCCAGCCTGAACCTCCCAAGGTGCAATATGTCCCTCTTCTTATACCATCTGCCACTATGAAGAAGAGCTTGACTCTCTCAGCTTTGTAACTCCCTTTCAGGTAGTTGTGTGCTCCTGTTAGATTCCCTTTTAGTCTCCCAGGATAAACAAGTTGGCTTTCCTGACCTGTCCTTGTATAACCTGCAGTCTTGGCCTCTGACCATCTGGGTCAGCTTTTTGCTGTTTCTCTCCAGTTTTGCAGTATCCATTTTGAACTGGGAGTCCCTGGACTGGACACAGTATACCAAGCACAGCCTGATCAGTGCTGACTGGGGAGAGGAATAATAGTTTACCTTTGTTTGCCCTCTTCTTCCTCATGTAGCCCACTATAAGGTTTGCTTTACACTGTTATTCAACATAGTGTCCACTGTGGTGATCAGGTTGTTTTCAGCAAGGTTGCACCTCAGCCGCTTGTTTCATAGCCTGTGTTGATGTGAAGTACTATCCTGACCCAGTTTTTGTTGAACTTGGTAGGGTTTCCTAATCCCCAAGTTTCTCAACGTATTTTTGGATTGAAACTCTACTGCTAAATTTAGTATTGTCTGGAAATTTGCTGTGGGTGAATTCACTCTCATCATCCAGGCCGCTGAAGAAGCCACTGAGCAATATCAGCCCCACTGTTGACCTTTGGGGGACTCTGATTATTCCTAGTTGCTAATCAACCACCAAGCCACTGATCACTCAAGTTGTGCCAAGGGAAGTTTAGGCTGGATATTAGAAAAAAATGTTTTCACTGAAAGAGTGATCAGGCGTTGGAACAGGCTGCCCAGGGAAGTGGTGGAGTCACCATCCCTGGAGGTGTTCAAGAAACGTGTAGATGTGGTGCTTAGGGACATGGTTTAGTGAGTTAGGTGGTGTTGGGTTGACGGTTGGACTTGATGATCCTTGAGGTCTTTTCCAACCTTAATGATTCTGTGATCACTACCCCTTAAGCCTGGAAGTTCAGCCAATTTGTAGCCTGACAGTCTATTTTTCAATGTCAGAAGCATATTCAATAATTGATTACCCTATTCCTTGTTTATTTGAATAACACTTTAGTCACTACACTATCTGTATTCATTCCAGCTGTGAACTAAGTCATATGATTGTTCTGTATAGGTAGTTGTTGCAAAGTTCCTCACCGGGGTAAGCAGAGGGTAACCCACACGTGACACTATTTTATTAGCTTTAAAAATACAGATATGAAATGGTCAGCTCACTGTAGCTATGGTCATGCCTGAAGATGAGTAAATAATGAAAGAAAGTAATGTCTAAAGCTCACTGCAGTCTTAGTTGAAACATCCTTGGATTTTAAATATTTTCTATAGTAAAGAACAAGCAAAATGTGAGATCCTTTCAAAGACAAGATATACAAAAAGTATTCTGTTGCAGCACTAAGATAAATCAGTAATATAAAAAGAAAGTCTGTATTGCATGTACAAAGACCATACAGCAATCATCAAGATTAAGACTTCTTCACTTTCTCAGAAGTCAGTCTGTTAATAATCAGATTTTTTCTTTGGACTAGCCTAGCATCCAAAATGAGTAGATTTTGCTGATTCTTTAAGTTTGAAAGTTTCAGCAGGCTTAGGTTTCTTATTTGGTTTTATTATTTTTCTGGGTTAGCAAATTTGAGTTCTACTGGTGTCCATGCTTTTCAAAAAGACAAATTGTAAGCTTTTTGAAAGAAAACTGCAGGAATTGTTTCAATCTGGAAGAATTTTCCTTACAGTGAGAGATTGAAGAAAAAGTTAACAGATCCCTATCTTGATCTCAAAATACTTATGTAAGGAAATTATTTTTTTCTGAGAATAGCTGACTCAAGATTTGTAACAGCAGAAGGAGATTTAAGCTCTGGAATCCAAACCCAGACAAAATTATGCTGGAAATATGGTGCATGTTTTTAATAGCAACATTCACATGATGAGTGCTTATTACTGGATGTCTAGAAGTCAAGAATGAATCTCTTTCCAACTATTGCTCTTGAGCAGCAGTGGGTAGGGCCAGGCACAGCAATGACTGGCAGAGACATTTGCCTGGACCATGCAGATTATCTGACTAATAAAATAGATGCCAACAGCTTTTGCAGCCTGACTTTCCTGCTGCTGCCTTCTCTTGTCCTTCCTCTTGCTTCTCCTCACCTAAGTTCTCCTTCCCTGCAAGAGCAGTTCCAGCTTCTGCATCTTCTTCTCCTTGCATTGCTTCCTCACCAATGCCTCCTCTTCTCACACGCCTTCAGTAGAGCTATGACTTGGCTTTTATTAGTTTGGGTGCTACTCGGTAATGCCTCCTCAAGCTCTGGTGTGAGGTGTCTCACCAGGCAGGAGCACACCTTGCTGGCAGGAACAGGCAGCTCAGGGTATCCACAAACACCCTCTTCCCTGTCTGTCTGAAGGCACAGAAGACTCCTAATGGCAAGATCTGAACTACATCAGCACTTCTTGTAGCTCTATTCTACCCTCAGTTTCAAACTGCATCTGAACTATACGTGCAGAAAACCAGTTCTTGTTTGGTTCTTAGATACAAACAAAGATTATGACACATAGATAGCTATGGTATCTGTGACTGAAGATCAAGGGAGGTGGTTTAAGTTTATCAGAGGGTTTTCCACCTGTCCATGGCCATTTAGAAAAGTCTACAACGTTATTTTTCAGAAATTTGTTTGTGGAAAAGAGGAGTATCCAAGCACAGAAACAGAATGTGTTCTGGCATATCTAGTGCAAAGGAAGTTTTTTTTCCTCATTTATTTTAAAAGATGACATTGAAAACAAATGGATACATGAAAAGAAACAGTAACCTCTGTGAGGTTTCAGCTTTGATAAACCATGTTACAGAATCCAGGTCTTTCACCATATGGTAGAACCTGACACATCTTCAACATTTCCGTTGTGTTTTTGGACAGAAATCAAGAGTTAAGGACCTGGCAAAACAAATACGTGACTGAAAATGTGTGTTTTATTAGTGAGAGAGTGCTTTTGGCAGGCATGGTTTTGGTATGCCTGCACTAGTGTTTTACTGGCTCTCTGCTGCTATAAACAAATCTGAAAGGGGAGGAACATTTAGAAGCTAACTAACAAGAGTGAACACTATGGAAAGGAAATGAAGACAAATGGCCACTGACCCTGTGCTCACTTATTAGGCAGCAATTAATTTTTTAACTGATAAAACCACTTCATCTTATCAGATCCCTGCAGTGGAATTAGATAGTCAACACATGGGGGCCTCTGTTTCCCAATAACACCCACAGGGCAAGCTTTTTCCAGCCGTCTGAGTCTCATCTGGCTTTCTCCATCCTGGATTCCTCTGAAGTGGCCTTAGCATCAGCTTTTCCCTTAATTGCCCATCTGGGTGACACTGAAGGATGTTGGCACTTATGTTGGCTCTGCTTGACTTTGAAATAGAGAAAGTGGAAGGCTGGACCTCAGAGCCAAAACTCCATGAAGAGTGGATTTTCACCTCCAGAACAGCATTACAACTGATTTCCACTATATAATGGAAGGCAATTATAACATTGTGGATGCTTTGTCTGGAGTTGATTCTCCAGCTGTTGAAACAGTATCTTTTTACTTTAAATTAAACCAAACTGCAGCCAGCATCAACATCAAGCTCCAAAAATGTAATAGCTTAAATCTTTTAGGTCAGATGCTGATCTCTGAAACACTGGTGTGAATCTAGAGAAATTCCAGTCTTACGCTTTTATATGTGAGATCGAAGAGCTGATTTTGGGCCAGTGATCTGCTTTCACAGGTGTGCCTTATTGTGCCATCAAACTAGCTTCTCCTCATCACTCTAAAGCTGTTGAAGATTAAAGATAAACATCATTGGTAAACAAAGAAAAAAAGGTGGGGAAAAAAAGTACACCCTTCTTTCTCAGCCAAATTCTAGTTAAGGAAAAAACATTTTTGAGACGTTTCCTTTTTATCAATCACAGCAAACCTCCAAATAAGTTGTCGGAGTACAACTGAAAAAATGCTGTTTCTTAAACAAAAAAAGATTCATGCAGGCTTTATAGTGGAAACCTAAAGAACTGTGTTTTGTTCACTTTTTTTGCCATCATGTGTAAATTTTCAGTTTTTATTAAAGACAACTGATATAAAGATTGTTCCACCGCACTCCCTGTTATCTTAGCCTGGTTTTGCTGTGAGAAATCCTCAGGGGACTTGGTGAGAAACTGTTGTTCTGGTGGGTTTTTTTTCAGTGCCAGACACCCAGCAATTGAGGGGAGGGGAATGGAATTAAAATATAATTCTTTAAACTGAAAAAAGTTTATGTGGATGGGAGGAGTTGGAGGCTCTCTTTCACTCTGCTATACCTCAAAAATAGCTGTAGGGAATTTTCCAACAACTTCCACATACTGTGTGCAGTTCATCCCTGGATTGGAACCAAACATGGATCATTCCCCAAAGGAGAATTTGGGAGGGTTTTAAATAATATGTGAAAACAGAGAGTGATAATGGAAATCTGCCCATAAACAGAATTCTTCCAGCCTATGTTGAATGAAATACTGCCTTAAGGAAGTTTTTTTCAGTGCACAGTAACTTTTAAAGTGAAGTACCCAGGTAACATTGTCCCTCTCTCATGTCCTCTGTGTTCACAGCCAGCCCGGAGCCCCCACACCCGTGGGCTTGGCACGTTTGCAGGCAGAGCTTTGCCAACCTAGTTGAGATTCCCAGGCATGCGCTGGCTGCTGGAGCCGTCCCAGGGAGACGTGTCTGAAACATGATGGAGCACCATGAAAAAATATTGTGTTACAGCCTTGGCTTGCATTCACCACCCAAACTGGAGTTCACTGGCCAAGAGTCTTGATCCTTTTTTGCTGTCCAATATCATGTTCTGGCATTGCATGTGAGGATGTGGATGCTCCTGGTCATCATCAACTTTAGCAACAGGTGGTTAGAGCTTTGCTGCTGGTTTACCCAGGCATGGTGAAAGCAGCATAAATCCCAAGCACAAAACAGTACTGGGGCAAGAAAAACAAAAGTGTATTAATCTGTTCCTTGCCTTAAAATAAAACAATCAACCTCAGCTGTGGGGGAGAAAAAGTAAAAATACCTTCCTTTGTTACTGTGTTGCTTATAGAAGAAAATATTCCATTTTCCTACTGGGTTGAGGTTTTTGTCAGTACAGTCTATGTGGTTCAATTATGTATTTATACATCAGCTTTTCCATTTTCTGTCATTTCAATAAAAGCAAGCAAACAATGGGATCACTTAAGCCTTTAGTATTTGTATTTCGGTAACTCTTCCAAACAAGCTCCAGCATGTTGCAAGACAGCTTCATGTTTTGCCCCTATAATTTGCTTTTCTTCTTAAATGGTTAAATACTTCTATGCTTCATAACATGAAAAAAAGAGGAACTCATCCTTCCTCTTCATTCCTTTCAACTCCAAAATATTTTCTTATCTTTTAATTTAGCAACCTGATATGAAATACACAAGACTTGAATCCACAAGCATAGTCTCATTGGTTTCAGCATAAATTATGCTTTGCAGGTTTGTCTGTATAAATAGCAACACTAAACCCAAAATTATTTCTGGGCCAAAACCCCTTAGGCAACAGAATGAATATGGTGGTCATAAAGGAGCCCAAGATAACATGGTATTAGAAATTCAAGCTGAAGTGCCCTTCTATGTGCATTAAAAAGTTTACATGTTACAATAAATGACCCGTTAACTCATCTATGTTCTGTTTTATTACCCTTCTAGCAGTGCCATACATAGATACCTTGGCTAACCTCATTCTTATTCTGCAAAGGTGCACGTGCCAAGAAGAGCTGGCCAAGAGTAAATTCTGCAGAGCAACTTACCCTCATTCACAGGGAATACTCAGCCAGCTAGTGAATGACTCTGCCTGGGACTAGTGCTCTGTGATATTCTTTTGCAAATGCTCAGCTGTTGAATATTTTCATATAGGGTCCCTCTTGCTTGGGATAAACAAACACAAGAACAAGGTCCAGAAGAAAGAGGAAACCCAGACCAAAGAATGAGACCACACATAAAATAAATTCTAACACATCAAGGTAGTATTTATTCTTCAAATGTTTATTATTTACTTGTGTTGTAGTAGTGCTTAAAGGACAGGGCTACTTTGTGCTAACCGTTATGCAGGCTTAACAAAAAGCCTAAGCTCCAAGGGTGGGCCAGTCTGTCTCTGCATTTACATCTAGTGGTTTCATGTCACTCATTTGACTCTGGAATATCAAAGCTTTACAGGAAATCTCACCCACCTCACTTCCTTTCAGACCTGAAATCCCAGGAGCTCAAATTCAAATCTTCTCCTGTGTATTTATTGCTTACTAAATGAGATACAGGAAAGGATAATAATACAGACTGCAAAATTCTACCTTCAAAAGCTAGGAAATACCAGATTAAATGTGTAATAGTAATTCAGTCCTCTTAGGCATTATATACATTATGATACAAGAGACAATTTTTCTTTTCCCCTGGCAACCTTGCCTCATTCAGTGCCAGTGAGCAAATCAATAAGCCATGCCACAACATTCTCTTTTATTCAGGTGGATGAATGTACATTATGCCTCCTGGGTGAAAACTGAACATTTGGTTTCTTTGTTTTTTGTGGTGCTCTTTGTTGTTGTATTTGAGGGCTTCATGAACATTTCTAACTTTTCCTTCAGAGAATCCCTGGGGAATATTCTGTTTTTACATTACAGGCAAAAATTATGAGGGGTTAGAATGCTTCTCTTGCCAGATGGTGTACACCAGGGGTGCTTGCTTACTTCAGAGAAATAGAGAGACTGGGGAAACTGAGGTAGCTTTCCAGGGTCTGGAGGCAAGTGTGCCCTCAGAGCATAGTCTTATTGCTACTCCCTGAAGCTTCTTCTCCAATCTCAGCTCATCCCACATTCCTCCCTTTGCTTCCCCAGTCTTCCTTCCTCAGACACTTCATCACAGTCCAAGCTCCTTAAGTTTTTAAGTTTTCCTTTCTGATCTCACAGCCCAAGTGACAAATCATCCTCCTCATCACCCAGTCTCTCCCTCTCCCATTGTCATGGATGTACGTGACATCTGCAGGTAAAGAATGTGGCTGAGATTTTGACCGGAGGGCTCCAGTGCCTCAACGGCTAGACCAGATTTCCCATAGTGCTATAAAACCAAGATCCAGGACTGAAAGCGTATTTCATTGGCATCCCAGATAATCCTCCAGGACAAGAATGGCTTTCTTGCAGATATTCTTTCCTCCTTGTACAATTCCCACCATTTCTGAGGGATATCTGAGAAAAACTGCCAAGGGATCTTTTTTACTCTTCACTGTTGCTAAAAAAAAAAAAAAAAAAAAAATTCCTTGCCCTAAACTGCTTTACAAAATTTCCTACTCCAAGTTCTGGTAAAAAAAAAGACAGCTTCCTAGATTATTGCATAAGAACAGGAGATTCATTATTTGTGCTTGAGAGTGCTTTAGGTGATCTGTGGGTGCTGCTGTAAGATTCACTTATTTTCCAAAGCCATTTCCATAGTAAGAAATACTGACTGGAGGTAGAATATGTGATGGAGGAACAACAGTGGGAAGTTTGTCAGGGAGACACTTAAATTCCTTCTGGCATGCTGTAGTTCTGGTTACAGTCCAGCTCTAACATGTGTTTTGTGGTTTGTTTTTTTTTATGTAGAAAAAATCCTTACACAATCAAGCTGCAGATGAAAATAATGTTGCATTAGAGGTGCATGTGCACCAAGACTTCTAGTGCTACTTGTATCTTCTGTAGGACAGGTTGGCTTAGCAGCGCTTTGTCATACTTGTAACGTGCATTAAAACAAGCATTTCGAGAAACCCAAATCTTATACTTCTTGTATTCTATTTGCTGTGCTAAAAACCTTTGAAATTATTAAAATTGTGACATAGGATTTTCTCTGAACAGCCAAGAGCCCTTGGTTCCCGTGTGCTCTTCCTGCCCAGATCATGGCACAGGATCAAGCTGATGCATTGCGCTGCCTGCGTGTGACATCCAGTGTCCGATGTCCTGCACCATCAAAGCACAAGTAAATTCCCACACAGGAGAAGCTTCAGAGCTGTTTCAGAGCCTTCAGGTTTTCAAACCCTATGGCTGGCTTCTCCTGTCTTCATGGCTGGACTTCAGCTATCCTTTCATTTCCCCAGGGACAGATTTCTCCACCTCAGGGTGCCCAGCCTTGCTGTGGCTTCTGGCATCGCGTAACTCCAGCCCTGCAGCTCTCTCTGAGCCACCATGGCTTGTGACAGCAGAGGGCAGCAAGAGACAGAGAAGATAATTTCATAAATTAGGTCAAGTTCCACTTTCTGACTTTTTTTTATTCGGATACAGTGGCTGCAAAAGCTGCCCGTGGTTCCTCTGCCTGCTCCCAAGCTGGCAGGCAGCGTGCTGGCAGTGGGCTCGGGGCCCAAGTGATGCTCATCACGGGACCATAGGAAGCAGGAATACAGGCTCCCATGGCCATGCCTCGCCAAGGGGGTTAGAAATGGAGTCACGCTTGTTTCAGAGACTTCGCCCAATTACAAGAGCACCATATGGCATTTTATCACACCTGTGTTAAAAAGCTATAAAAAATTTGAAGTTAGCTATGGTTAGTGTTCACCACACAGCAAAATGTATCACGTACTTTAACTATGAATAATTAATTTCTTATATAACAAGGAGAACTGCTGGGTTGCATTCCTTTTTCCTTTAGTCTGCAAATCTCCAGAGAGAGATGTATGTTTGGAAAATGTTTTGTACTGAAGGACAAATCGAAAGATTCACCACTACTATACGATTTTTAATAAATGCTTTATCTTCCTCTATGGACTCACAGAAATGGCCCTTTTTTGTTTGCTTAGCTAGTGGTCAGAAAAACAAAACCTCAGGTAATGCAACTTTTTGTTGACTCTTCTGCCAGAATGTACCCTATAATGAGTCAACTTGGTGCAGGGTGGAAAACCCAGTTGTGGGGGTCCTCTCAGGTGACAGCACTAGCAAAGCTGGCACAGTGTTTCCTGAAAAGGTGAGAATCGCTGCCCACAAATGTAGGAGCTGAAACTGCCATCACAGTTGGTCTTCATGCTTACCTGTAAAGCACCATGTTGGTAATACGTAAGCAATAATGTGTGTGACTTTAGGCAGGTACAAACTGGCTCCATGATCTAGAAAGCGCAGCAGGGTGGTTCCTCTGCCTGCTTGCCCTTACAGCAACAGCAGCAATGTCCAGCTTCTACGCCGTCTTCAGAAATGGCTTAATTATCTGAAAGGTGAATGGCCTTAAGCTCTTCACATCATTAGACTTGTCTGGTCAGATGAATTATGTCAATGCTGAGCAAACATTTGCAAAATTCAGCATAATCTCCATGTTAGAGAGACCTCTTATAGAGTCCTTCCTATATAATTGAAAGAGCAGAGCAGTCAGGCTCGTGGCCTTCTGAAAGCCTGTTTCTGCAGTGTAGGGACAGAGACACCTAAAGAACACGGTGAGCAGTTTGTCTGGATTTAATAACTGTGCATAGGGGGTGAGAGAGGGAGATAGAACAGGAAGAACAATACAAGTGGACCTTCGCTTTTAATAAAAGTATGTTTCAGAAGAAGAGAGCACTTTTAACTGGTTTGTGGTTTTAATTTCTTTGTAATATTGTAAACTGAGACAGTTGCACTGTTATGTAAGCACGTAACATAATGAAGCTGGCTGGTCTAGTTTCACGGAAACTCAGGAAGTTCATCCTAGCTCTAATTCTCATTAATCAGTTGCTACTAAACATTGTTCCTTCTAAGTAATTGTAAGCATGCTATAGTACATCTTATTTTTTACAGCTCCTGTCAAGCAGCGTGCCCCTCTGCCGAGCACGGGGCCAAACCCTGGCATTTCTTTGTGCTACCACTAGCTATCAAAGCGATAAGATAGTACTCAGCATGATACAGAACATTTTGATGGCGTGCAGCATGAGGCAGACCTCCAGTTTGATTTGGTGAAACAATTTTTATATTCTTATGTAAGGTACTCCTAATGCTTATATTTTTTTTTGTTTAAATACCTTAAGTTTGGACCATCTTCCACATTAATTCATTACATGTTTCAATGTTAAAGGAAATTCTTTGATACAATTAATGGTATTCAGTGCTGCTATAACCTGCTGTAAAATGTAGAATAGAGACTGTTTCTGTCTAAAAGGTATTCTGATTTTTTTTTTTTTTTTCAATTCAGTAGGAGCATGATTTGGGCCTTAAATCCAAGTCAGACTCTATGTTGAAGTCAAAACAACCACAATGATTTGATAAACAGGATGCTGTTGGAGACTGTGGTCACTTATATTCTGCGGTAATGAGCATCAGACAGAAATCTCAGGTGGGCAGATCTTAACTTCAGGAGACAAAGGTAATGACATACTGGGTGACAAACACCTCTAGTTTAGATCTCCATTCAGTACCGTGGGGTGTCGTGGACCAAACAAGCACCTTCTCAACCTAAGGGAGCTGCTGCTGGCACTGGGGAGACAGCCATGCAGAGCAGTCCATTGTCCCTCTCTAGGAGCTATTCTTAGAAATTTTTACGTAATGGTCTGCTAGTAAATGCCATGTATACTGATATTTTTTTGAGTTTGATGTTACTCTCAACTGAGAACATTTCAAGTGGATTTTAGAAACACTCCACTTTCCAAAACCCCAATCATATTGTTTATTGACCAAAACCTCACACCATGGAAGCATGCTCCACTTTACATTATCCATTGTAGTTGTGATTTTCCAAAGACTTCTGGGATCTAGAATAAATAGTGGAAATGAAATGTAATTTTAAATTAGAGGAGAATTATTAACATTAAAAGGTTCTTGCATAAAACACATAATATACTGAAAGTTTTGTTCCTTCATCTTAGGCAGTAGTATGCAAATACTTCTCATAAATTTGGAAATAAATTTGGGGGTTAAATTATACATCTAGTGAACAAAACACATGAATTGAGTCTAAGGATGGAAATTTCACTCTGTGTCCCAGTCCTGCCATGGAACAGAAATTTGGCTCTAGATGAGTTTTCACAGAATTTAACCCATTTTAATGTTTTGTAGAAATCCATGAAAGATACCACAGGATAGATTTTGCCAAACTACCTTATTTCTCCGTGGTTGATATTTTTCACAATTATTTTCATTCCTGTTTCCTCCCTGGAGTGTTGCTGCATAGCGAAAGCACCTACATGCTTGCTAGTGAGCTGGAAGAAGTTCAGTGTACCCTTGCCTTTAGGCATAACACTGTAACATCATCCTGTACTATTAACTGCTTACAAAATGTTTCTTTCTCTCGCTCTTCATGGCACATATTATAGATTACTTGCTGAAATCCGTCTTCTCACCCAGGGCAGGAATATGCTGCTTGGTAAATTTCCAGAACATGTCACCCAGACGTCAAGGTAGACTTACACCCCTTAGCACAAAAAATCCTTTTCCCCACCTGGAATTTCACAGTGATTAATTTCCTACAAAGCACGTCACTCTAAAGTGAGTTAAGGATTGGATTCACCTCCTTCCCACTTAAGGAACCAGAGGTGTTTTAATAGCCAGATCCTTGTGCTAAGCTAAGTTTCTCCCAAAATGGTCAGGCTGAGACCACTGGGCATGGCACTGTGGAGCTATGGCCAGGAATTCTGGTTCCAGTCCTTTGCTCACTCCCACACTATGGGGGCTTGATCAAATCACCTGGGCAATGTTTTTAAGCCTTCCCTCATTTTGACATTTCCACAATTGACATTCACATAGTAAGTCCTTTCTTCTTTCCTCTTGCCTCCCTGTGCAAAGCTGTTTTCAGAAGTGACCAGTGAATCTTCCAGGTGTCGATCAACAGCTCTGAAAACCAGGTCATAATTCACTGTTAATCCCTGCCTTCTAAGCAAAGCTGAAAGCCTCTTTCCTTATGTCAGCCTCACTGGTGCAATCAGTGTTTTTTTTTTCCAAAGCTATAATCTGTCTCCTAGTGAGTTAAGTTTATTTCTACAATAAAACTGCCCCAGTGGGTTTGTCTTTTCTGCAATCTCTTAACATCAGGAAAACAGAAATTTCCAAACATTTGTCAGAGAAGCACATTCTCCTTATAAGTATTTATCTAAGAAAAACTCTCCTAGATTTATTTTGTTAATAGTGCCTAGCTACAGCACTGTTGGGTACACTGGAAATTAACCTAAATAGAATCATCCTGGAAAATTCATTTAGAAAATAACTGAAACCTACTAAAAAGCTTTAGAGATTAAGAAGCAACTTTGTCATAATGAACACTTCTTAATGGGCTCTGTATAAGAGTATAAAGCATGTTGCATTTAGGCTAAAACCTTTATGCTACATTTCAGTCTGATTTTGTTTAAAATCAAACAGAAAATGCTTGATTAAAGCTCTACAATGGGAACTGTTCAATTATTTAATGCATTTATTTATGTTAGCAGGTAGAGGGAATTTGAAGCCCAAGAACACACATGCAGATGTCAAAGGAGAGGCCATCAATAGAACAGTCTGGCATATGTGATAGGCATACAGTACTTGAAAAGCATTCTCAGAACCTCAGTATTATAAAATTTGGTGTTTTTTTGATGCAGACACCTAGCCACTAATAAGCTTCCCATAAGATGTTCCTCTTGGGATGAGGAGAGGATGTGCGGTCTAGACACCTTCTTTGATGCAGAACCTACAAACTTGAGCAAGGGACAGATCAACCAGGGGTATATTTCTTTACCCAGAAATGTTCCTGCTCTGTTCAGCAGTGATGGAAACTCACCCAGGCTGCTGTGTTTGGGGCCTGAGCTGTGGACCTGCCCTTTGCTATGCCACCCAGTGTTCTCCCTGCTCATTCCTGTGTACCCATTTTCATGTACATGTTTGTTTATGGTTTGTACCTTTTTTGACACAAGGGTTTC
Source organism: Syrrhaptes paradoxus (assembly GCA_013400615.1). Taxonomy (NCBI): domain Eukaryota; kingdom Metazoa; phylum Chordata; class Aves; order Pterocliformes; family Pteroclidae; genus Syrrhaptes; species Syrrhaptes paradoxus. The sequence continues at coordinate 15,203 of VZTO01016666.1, read as the reverse complement.
TAAAGCAGATTTTTATTTCAGCAGCCTGAGATCAGACAAAATAGTAGGTTACCTGCATGTCCAGCCCCATTTTTCTCAAAACGTGAACTGGTTCTTTGGATTAAAGCTGTTACCCTTGGCCATGGAAATCACCTTCAGTAAAGGGCCTGTCTGGCTGATCTGGCAGCTAGTCACCATCTTACCAGGCCACAATATTTTTCTGTTCTGTCTTCCCTCTTTGTCTCTTCCATGGCAACAGGAAATTATCAGAGTTCTGTGAGCCTCTGCTACTGACTTAGTACTGGGTTGTGTAATATTTCTTGGCATTTCTTGGGTGTTATAGAACAGCCTGGAGATATTTCACAACCACCATCATCTAAAAAAAACCTGATTGTAGAAATACACTGACATTCACAAGTCGATCACAGCTAGCCCTTAATCCTAAAGCTCTCTGTCAGTGTTTCTACGGGATGACAAGCTGCATCTGTTTGTGTCTGGTGTCTTCGCTGCCTTTGTTCTCTGGTATTTCTGACTCATTTCTTGGACACCTGAAAACCTTCAGAAGAAGAGCCATGAGAATTCCTTGGGCGACCCATTCCTGCTTTAAGCTTTTTGGGGAATGTTGACACGTGCCCTGTTTTGACAACCTCCTATTGTTTCAGCTGCCTGTTTTTGAGGTGGAGGTTCATGGCTCCTAGAAATTCTTGCCGTTATTATAACTACAGCAGTAGTCCCTCCTATAACAAGATCTCTTTCCCTTTTTTCAAATCCCGTCTACTCTTACACGAGCAGATTTGAATCAAGGGGCCAAGTGCTGATGGTTACAAGCATTGCTTTGTACATTTTCCCATCAACAATGCACATTCCAGTGCTGAGGCAGTAATTTTTGGATATCCCCTCAACTGGATGGTTTAATCACTGCAATGTGCCCTAAATTCCACTGATGCAAAGCACGACCGCAAGGTTTCACAGAATCATAGAATCATAGAATGGCCTGGGCTGAAAAGGACCATAGTGATCATCTAGTTTCAAGCCCCCCACCATATGCAGGGCCGCCAACCACTAGACCAGGCTGCTCAGAGCCACATCCAGCCTGGCCTTGAATGCCTCCAGGGATGGGGCAACCTGTTCCAGTGTCTCACCACCCTTTGGGTGAAAAACTTTCTCCTAATCTCTAACCTAAACCTCCCCTGTCTTAGTTTAAAACCATTCCCCCTTGTCCTATCACTATCCACCCTCGTAAACAGTCGCTCCCCCTCCTGTTTATAGGCTCCCTTCAAGTACTGGAAGGCCGCAATGAGGTCTCCCCGGAGCCTTCTCTTCTCCAAGCTAAACAAGCCCAGTTCCCTCAACCTTTCCTCATAGGAGAGGTGCTCCAGCCCTCTGATCATCTTAGTGGCCCTCCTCTGCACCCGCTCCAAGAGCTCCACGTCCTTCCTGTGCTGGGGGCCCCAGGCCTGGACACAGTACTCCAGATGGGGCCTCACAAGAGCCGAGTAGAGGGGCACAATCACCTCCCTCTCCCTGCTGGCCACCCCCTTTTTAATGCAGCCCAAAACACAGTTGGCTTTGCGGGCTGCAAGCACGCACTGCCGGCTCATATCCAGCTTCTCGTCCACCAGGACCCCCAAGTCCTTCTCCGCAGGGCTGCTCTCAAGGAGATCTTCCCCCAGTTTGTATAAATACCTGGGGTTGCCCTGACCCAAGTGCAGCACCCTGCACTTGGCCTTATTAAACCTCATTAGGTTTACACGGGCCCACTTCTCCAGCCTGTCCAGGTCCCTCGGGATGGCTTTCCTTCCTTCCAGTGTGTTGACGGCACCACTCAGCTTAGTATCATCCGCGAACTTGCTGAGGGTGCACTCGATGCCATCGTCTATGTCTGAATCTGTCCGCAGGGTGTAGGTTTCCCAATTCCTGTGAGAATACATACCTTTAGACAATTTTTTTGCAGTGCTTTGTGGATAAGACCATAAATGGTAATTTTGAGAATAATTTGAAGCCTTTTTCTCATGAACAAGGAATAAATTTACTAGGACTACAGTTGGCCTGTATGAAGACATCCCTGATGTCGTTTAACAGTAGCAATTAACATCAGCTGTGTGATTGTTTATCTAACAGTAGAAGATCTTGTGCTAAATGCTCATTCAGAAAATAAATGCTTTTTCATAAAGTGTATGTGTATATGCACATGGATGGTGTTTATTCATCTCTTTCAACAATTGTATATGGTGAAGAAATGGCTGTTGAAGCTTTCTTTGCTGAAGTCTCAATTTTTCCCTTTTGATTTTTAGATTGAGAAAACCTGGTAACTGTGCCCGCTCCAATAAAAATAGCTCCTGGCAACAACATGTGTGAGATGAATTACTTCTTAATCTTCTGAAAGAACAAGGGGGACATGGTGGAGCTACAGAGAAAAGGGATAATAGGGCCAGGATTTCACTACCAGAAAGTTTAATTCTACTACATAATTTGACCTTTCTGCTCCCAGAGAAACTGATTCAAGGTAGGGAACTTAGAAATATTCAACAGCTTGAACACCATTGCCTGAAGTACTTTCTTTAGGTCTTTAATCAAAAGTCACATCAAGGGGGTACTGTATCCTTGGAAGAGAAATGCATTACTCCCTTTGTGCATTACTTAGCTCGAGTTTCAGGAGGCATTTTGCAAAGTAAGATGTATGTAAATTGAAATAAGAGCTTATATCAAACAACCTTGAGACAGATGGTTATGCATTGAAATTTAAATTTCAAGCATTTTAATGAAAGAAGCCAGCTGAAATGCATTTATACATATTTTTAATTTTTGTTTTCAGTGATGTGTGTTCTATCACTATGCATTTCCCTTGGGCGGATGCTGTGATTTTTACCTTAAAGATGGTTCTTTGAAAAAGGTTTGTCTTTGCTTTTGGTGGCATGGCTCCAAAACTGTGTTGTCAAAGTCACTGCTGTGCCACGGCATAACAAGAAGCAAAACGGGCATCTAGTGACTAGAGAAATGGGAGAAATGAATCTCTCACTTATATGCAATGTCACTTCTGTTTATGTATGCGTATCTTTGTCATGAGGTTCACATAGGGATCTTTTACTTGTCTGCTGCAGTCTGCCTGTGGTGGCATCCACATGTAGCTTTAGAACTCTTTCGGTGGTCACACACTCAGGCCTGTCATACCTCACCTGTTATGCCTGGGACTTCTCTGCCTTGCCACAACCTCACTCTTCCTGCCTGAAGAGAGGGGTGAAGCTGCAGCTGGCAACAAGGAGGAAGAAGCAGCAATTGACACCCATAGTGTCTGCTGGAGGGCATGAGCCCTGTGGGAGCTCTGGGAACCCATGGTGTGGGTCTAGTCACAGCTGGTGCTGGTGGAGCAAACAAGGGGTCTCAGGTCATCTCCTACTGTCTCTAGTAGATGATGTGAGGAGCCTGTGAAGTGTAGAGTCACAGCTGTCAGGGGCTGCAGATGAGCAAAAATGCAGCTTGGCATCATGCCTACAGACAGCCTTTGTAGCCCTTGCTCAAGTCTGAGCTGGAATCACCAGAAGGAACATTGAACATGGGGTAGAATAAGGCTATTAAGTACACTCCAGGGATGTACCGTTAAGGGATTGTTAAAGGTTCCTCTGTATGTGCACCAGCGTGTATGCAAAAAATACAGTGCTGGTACCTGGAATTTTACAGGTTTAGGAATAGGCTGACTGAATTGTGTATGCATAGTATATGTTCCTTACCACTCATCTCCTGTAAAGTATATTGGGGAAGAGTTTATATGACAGGTTCTATCAAGTGCTTAAAACGCTGTTGTTGGGAACCTGGGAAAGGGTCATCACATATGCCAAAATCTGTGCCAGACTGTGAATGTGGTTATGACAACATCCTTGAAAACATGTTGGTTCTGAAGGTGGTGAAACAAATTATTTTTTTAATGTAGCTGCATTGATTTTAGCTGAGTTTACTAAAGGCTGAATCTGACCAAATCTTTCTCTGCTGGATTTTAAAACTTTACACTGAACTGAGATATACATAATGCAGAACATCCACCGGTGTTTTAAAAGTTTTCTCCCTTCTGCTTTCATAACAAAACTGGTATAAACTTGCATCTTGCCTACAGTAAGTGCAACAATTAACTCAGTTATAGCATGTTCCAAAGGACATGCTGTCCAGGCCTGGAATGGTTGGGTCTGGGGAGATTCTTTGTGATTCCCAGAGTGAGATTAAGACACAAATGAGGTCAGATGCTGTAAAGAAACAAGATTTAGCGTTACAAAAAAACCCCTTTTGTGTAGAGGCAGGAAATGGAGAGAAAGAGAGGAAAAGAAAGTAAAGAAAGGTGCAATAGCTACCACCACACAGAACTGGGGGTCCCATCAGTCTGGATCGACTTCACGTTGGGTGGGGAATTCCACTTGGTACTGGTTGTCACAGTTCTTTTATTGGTGTCCGAGAGTTGTTCACCCAAATGTTCTTGCTCCTTCCAAGAACTGCTTTGCATGGCCTCACTCCCCACTCGGCAGTAGTGCAAGCACCCATACCGTCTTTCAGAGAACTTTCCATCCTCTGGGGTCTGGGCATGCTTGCTGGGGTGAGGGTACAAAACAGGACACTCGGGGTTTTCATGGTCGGACAGGTGCAGCAATGTCTGGGTAAACATCCATGGTTACAGTTACAGGGCCTCTGTGTTGTTTTGTGGTCAGCCAGCAATGTTGAGACAGATAGCTTAGTCACACATGCTGTTCCATGACTGACCATTACAATACCAAACCAAGTACAGTCAATTCATGTATCTTTAGGCAACACAAAACATTTAAGAAAGAATGGATATTAAAAGTGAGTTTTGTATAGTCTCCATGGTGATTGTACTAAAAGCAATAACAATAGGCTTAAATATGTTTCCATTTAGAATATCTTTAGAAGAGCTTGTTTGGTTCAGACATGCTGTGTTTACTCTGTGATTTGTCCCAAATCACCGATTATTATAAAATGTAGCTAAATTTCATGGAAGTATTGTTGAAACACTTCAACAGAGCACCAAAATAGTTCAAAGCTTGTTGCTCAATATTTTTATCACAGCTGACATGCACATTAGGATGGGAAAGGGTTCCAAAAAGGCAGTAACATGATTTAAAATTGGTGCCACAGTTTTGCATTAGGCCATCTTCCAGAGTACATTTTGCTCTTGCTGTTTTATTACAGAATTCAGGAGCTTATCGAGAGACAGCTGAACTTTGTACAAACAAAGGCAATGCATTGGCAGCTTCTCAGGAACTCCAAAGCAGATCAGAATTGTGAGCATTCACATGCTGGTAAGGGATGGGGGGAATAATTGATATACAAGATTGTACTGTTAGCTCTTACTTCAGCCTTCTTTTAAAAATAATACAGAAATTGCTTCATCTTTGAGTCCACCTGCAACAAACAACATTAAGGAACTGTGTGGTTATGCAATGAGTATAAGGCACAAGGATTTGTGCAATATCAGATTTGTGGATTGAACATCACAACCATCAGAGTTACACAACTATTTCAGTTACTTCTAGTTAACTGCAGGATGAAAGCCCCTTGAAAGGCTTTGCTGCCTCCCAGAACAAGGTAGCTGAGCCAGTACTTGTCATGCCTGCTCAGTATAGACAGCAAAGATTTATGTTCAAAGCTGTGCTTCCATTTAAGTGTAGTGGTATTTTGCTCTAGCGTTTGTTTTCTGAATTAGGACCAATATATTGGTGAAAATTATACCTTGCAGCAAAATTGTCCTTCTCTCACTTTCTGGTGACCAAAGCTAACCCTGTGTCTCTGAGAGGATCTGCTGTCTCCCCTAAGCTGGGAAGCAGCAGGTGGGAGTGATTTAGATAAGAGAGGCAATTCTTTAAAGCTGCAAGTTGTCCCTTATTTCTGAATTGCTCTCTAGTATGCCCAATCCCCTCCATGGTAGAGGGGAATGTGGCCTTAGGAAGTGTATCCTTCTGAGTGTCCTCTTTAGCAAAGGGATAGAAGTAAGCTCACCCAGAAGGCAGCCAGGAGCCCCTAAGGCTTGGTGTCTGTGCTGGGTGGCCCTGCAGAGGAGCCCATCTTACTCCTCCAGCTATGAGGTGCTGTGGAAATTAGTCTTACCACTCTAAAAATAACATTTGTGACTATAATCACTCCATCCGCACATGCTTCAAACCATATCCAGAGTCGAGTGTCTGGACTTAGGTGAAGAGGGAGAACAAGGTAACTCTGAAAAGCAATTTGGGGTGAGCATTGACCAACCCAGTCTTGGCTTCTCATTGGAGGACTGAGGTGAGTTAAGACTTTCTGAGGCTTTGCCTGTTACTGACTAGTGTAAGGTCTCAGCTTATGCACATAAAACTCGTGTATACTTTTTAAAAGTCAGACAAGACTAAATTACGGTGTTCTTTAGTGAATTGTAAATGTCGCAGGTACAGTTAGCTTCCAAGACATGGATCAAGCTGAATGACATCTGGACTCTGAGGTAACCTTAGATGAAAATACTGCTCTATACTCAACCCAGTCTTCTTGGAAGCTGCTTCTTCATAAATGTGTGAAGTTCTCCATTGCCATCCTGTAGAGGTCAAACAGCCAAATCAGACTATTTTTTCCAAAATTTCCTGATTTTTTTTTTATTTTTTTTATTTTTTTTATTTTTTTTTTTAATCCTGGAAGAAGGAAGCGATGCTCACACAGTGATTTCAAGCCATTTTTAGTTCTCTGTAGCTCCATGGGCTTTGCCACAGGCTCTGTGTAAAACACTGACATCCTGGCTCAGGTTTTTCAGGCAGTACATCCTTCCTTTAGACAAAGTTCACCGCTCTTTTCACATCTCGATTTACTTCACCCTGCCTTTTCCATATAGAAGGCAGCTCCTTGCTCGTTTAACCCCAGTTGATGCTCACCCCACCTCTGCTTTGTACAGGGACAAAGTCAGAATTTGTAAGCTTAGTATAATTAAAGGAGGGAGATATTAAAAGAAAAAAAAAAAAAAAAGGATGTGGACTCTCTTAGAAGCACATGATTTTTCCCTGTATCAGTCCATGTACCAGGGCACACGGCTTCAGCATTGGAGAAATTTAACTCAGGTCAATACTTAGTTGCAGCTCTAGCTACTTCACCCATCAAAAAAGCACAACATCTTCAAGAAAACTGTCTGCTAAATGTCAGAGAGTTGTGGTGACCCAAATGAGAGTCTGTACTACTAATAATTGGTTCGGGTGAGGAGGGCCTGAGTGGTTACAAACAGTCTTTGTTTCTTTTATAAGAGGAGAAAAAAGGAAATATGTAATATTTCAAGAGCTGGTGTGTATGTGTTCTTTTCCTCACGCAAGCTTACCTGCAAAGTCTTTCCTATGTTTATAAGCAGCCTGTAGTTATTTTAACTTCTTTTTCTTGGCTGTAATTCTAATACACCTTCTGTCCAGATATCAAAGTGTGCCACACACATGTAACTACTCAAATAGCAAATGTGGGTTATCTCAGACCACGTAGCCAACAACACACTGCACCCATTTCTCTGCAGCTGTGCTTTGGACTGTGTAGATCCTTGGTCTAACTTGTCATATGCAAGGAAAGAGCCTGTGATCAGTACATCCAGAAACTTGTTGAGTACCAAAGGCGTGAACCACTGCCAGTCCAGTTCCTCTTGCAAAGTTCTTCCACAATAAATACGCAAACGTTCTGGTACAGTAGGGGAAGAAATGGGCTCTTGGAGCCTGATGCTGCCTGCTTTTTCTGTTGGCCACTTTCCTTGATTTTAGTTCCAGACAGCCAGTGCAGAAGAGGCAATACTGTGATACATAGAAAATAAGCTTATGTCTCATAAGGTAGCCTGGTTCAATAAGAGCATATCAGTTTAGACCAGCAGAGAATTTTACATATTTCTTCTCACTGATGCTGTTATCAGCCCTTCAGAGCACTGTTTGATTACTTTTTTTCAATATAGAACACTGATTGCTTTTGAAACACTGCTGCAGTTTGTCAAGCAATGTGGTTGGTTTCATTAATGAAAAGACTTCTTTCTATAACTAGAGTAGTGCAGAGGAAGCTTTCAGAAGCTTGGTGCCTTTAATGTGCCTGTAATTTTTTAAGATGAGTATACATTAGTGTCAGCAACTTTCATAGCAAAGCCATCAGATAAAACATTGCATGTAAATGCACTAAAACCTTTAAGAAGAAGGGAATAAATGTAAACTGTGATGGTTACAGGTTTTTCAATGGTCTATTTTTAAGAAAAATCTCTTTTGTAACAACTGTATCCCTACCAATATTCTACACCAGGTAGACGACTTTTCTCTATTAATCAGACACATATATACTGAAACTATTGACTCTGATACCAAAGCAAAAATCAATGATGCTAAAGTCAGGGATAGTGTGATTTCTATTAGAGTCTCAGCATGATGTGAGTTTTCTTCTAGTGATTAACACATCTGAGTGCGAAATACTCAGAAATTTGCCACTTTATTTACCATAGTAGGTATTTAGTCTTCCTGTGTCTCCAGGCTCATTTCAGAGAAAACAATGGTGAGATAGGAGAGATGTGGTTGCCTAATGCTGCAGGCAGATATGATTAGTTTTATACTTGTTTTTCAAGTGGTACATTACAGTATTAAACTTGCTAAACACCCTTGAGAACAGGAGACAGGGCAAAAAGGCTTGTAAAACCACTCACGTGTTTAAAGTGGCATTGTCAAAATTTCCAGTCATTGAACTCCCTGAAAATGATGAAATACTATTAGAAAATTATCTTCACAATTCTACAGACCTTCAGATAATATAAAGTACAATCTTCCTACTGCAGTAGCAGTTTATAAGTGATATATCACTTGAAGACATGTCCCTCGTTGCAAAACAAATCACCAGGCTTCTCAAGCCATTCAAGCATCTCGCTGGTTAGAGACGGAATCTGAAGTAGTGGTCACAACATGAAGAGTCCCTGTTAAATTCAAGCTCTGTGTGTGTTCTCATTTATCAGAAGACCTGAAATCAATTAACGTTTCTTATCTGTTTTCCTTCTCTTCTTTCTGAGCAATAATGCCACCAACTAATTATTCCTGAAGAAAGATCCCTCGAGAGAAGGCTGACATCTGTGTCATATACTTACTGCTCTATTAGGAGTCTGCTGTTACATGCAGTCAGTGTCTGATCAGATTTCATGTGCCTCAAAAGTCAGACAAGCTGCAATAGGATACTCTTAGGCAGTTAAATCATATTAAATATTTAAACATAGAATTTGACATCATCCATTAGGTCTATTAAAGAATTTCACTTCTCACTGCCAGAGCTAACCACACAGCTTACAAATTGTCTGACTTCTTTTAAAATGACTAACTCTTTCTGCTTCTTATGCCCTCCATGAATAAGTTTCCATGGTAGTTTCCAGTGTTTCCACAATACTGCTAGCAGTTTTTGTAAAGTTTCTAATCCCATTTCCACTGAAGACAATAGCACTTAAATTAGCTTAGTACTGTATGGGAGAAGGGAAGTAATAATTTACAGTAAAGAAATTAATGAGCAAAACTGGATGAAGGGAATGAAAGCTTTTCTTAATTTGTCAGTAAAATTTGAGTTCATTAAGTAAAATGCTTTATTGTAAGACATCTTTGGTCTTGTACCAAATCACTGAGAGCCCCAGAAGGGAGGCAAGCAGTGCATTGCCAGTTCTTGCAATGAACTCCAGTGCAATGAAATTAACTGACTTTCCTGTGGCTACACACTGATTAAAATGGCAAAGCTGAGGATTACAGCCAGGTTTTGTGACTGTCCATGGGGTCTTTGTATTGGTAAGGATGTCTTCTATCTTTGGAAAATGCCACGGTGTTTTTGTTCAAACACTGCTCTAGTTCTGCTCCATTTGAAACTGGTTAATACTAAGCCTGTACTCCATACATAAAGTAATAATATTGTATTGAAATTGTATTTTACTTTTTTGGAAACTTTGGCACCACTCTAATAATAATGAAAGCCCTCTGCATTGTGGATTTCTTTTCCCCTTAAAATATTTAGGGTTTATCTCTAGATAAATGTCTTTGGTGCTTGTGGGATCACCAATTCTTTCTGTGGCTTTCATCAGAAAGAAAACTTTGCTTCTGTTCTGTCTGATTTCATAATCTTGTAGCCATCTTTATAGATTCAAGAAAAAAAGATTGCTTTACACCCATCCCATTGTCTGTTTTTGAAGGCTGTTATAAGTTTTTACAAGGCTCTGGGAAATAAATTTTCATAGTGTTTCCTACACATTGTTCTTAAATTTAATATCTCCTCTAATGTCCTAGGAAATCATTCCACTTCAGAAATTATTCATCTTTCTTTATTCTGTTATTATTTAGGCCACTTTCGCTGTGTGGTTTCAATAGGAGAGTAGTTTAAGAAAGAAAGCAGAACTAAATACTGCAATATTATAAATTTTTGCTGGATTGGCAGTACTTGGATGATGTGACAGTGTGATAGCTGAAGTAACATTGATGCTGAAGTTAAAAAATGCTGCTGTCAGGGGATGTTGACGTAGAACATTTGTATATAGAAATGTTGCTGTATCAGAAAGTCTGGTATTATACAATGAGAGGAAAAAAAGAGAAAACATATTTAGGAAAACAGAAAAAATGAGTCAGGTTTTTTAAGATAAGAAAAATTGCTGTGTTTTTTTTTTAAAAAGCATTTGTCTGAAGAAATGTAGTTTTATGATTTATTTCAAAGAAGTGGGCAGTATTGCTCATGTTAGTCACTGTCATGGTTTTACATTCATGGCAACATCTAACCTAAAGGTAACTTCAGCTGGCAATGTAACTTCTAAGAGCAAGTGTAGGAGGAAAGAGGTGTGACAGGAGGGTATGAAAGTGATGACAGAGGGTATAATCTCTGGCCAGTAAAAATAACCTTCTGCTTCCTCTGCATGATCTCACTGTAGGAACCACTTTGGGATGAGCTCTGAGGTGACTTTGCCAGCATATCTGGGAGGAAGCAGAGTGTATCTGCTGCTGAGCATACCATTCACCTGCTGTGGGTGAACTCCTCTTGAGTTTTTCTTGAAAGGCTTGTAGCATGCATCCTCGCAGAGCTTTGACACTGGATGTGTGTGGCTGAGCAGCCTTCGAGTAAAAAGAGCTCCAGCTGACCACAGGACACAACAGGGATGGTGGCTACAAACTCCTCTGAGCAATCTGAAACTCAGTGTGCTCTTGGGATTGCTCTAGAAGGTACCATCGGCGATGGTCTGTGAGTCTTCATGGTAGGCTGTTCTTCCTGCTCTACAGATTAACTTCAGTGGGAGCAGGAGTCTTTCTGTACAAATCAGTTTGGAGAGTTGCCTCCACATCTATGCTTCCAGTTGGAATCAACTAAAGTCTTTGCCTCATCATTTGGTAAACTGTTGTTTGTTTTTTTATTTTATTTTTTCTCCAGATAATACAGACTTGACTGATTTTTTTATCTCCCAAAGATGTCTGTAGTTTCTCACGTACTCAAAGCTGTGGGTGATAAACAGAAAGAAACATAGCACTGATGCAGGAGGAAAAAAGATCCTTCAATTATACAAAACTTACCACTGGAATCAAATACTTTAAAAATAGGTCAAGCTTGAAGCCTTCTGAAGTTGGCCTTTTCAAAGGTAAGAATAACTTTTTGGACACAGATTAGGGATAAGGTAGTAAGGTCAAGGGGGGACAGAGAAATATCTTTGCTCAACGTAGTCACCACAAGGAAATGAACTGAACCAGGTTCCTTGCTTCTTCAGAAACTCATCACTGCCCTCTTTAGCTTGACCCTTTGTAGCTTTCTCACCTCTCACCTATACCTTCAGGTCCACTGTCCTGTCTGCAAATCTCCCACCTTCCTCTTCTGGGCTCTCCTTTTCTCCTCAGCCTGCCTCCGTGCTTGCCACACACCTAAGGAATCAGTGCAATGCATTATCTGCTCCTTTCCTCATTCTCTAACACTTCTCTAGAGACGTTGTCTCCTCCTCACCTGTTATCTTTTACATGTTCTGGACTGGTCCAACACATCTCTAGGAAACAAACCTCCTTCTCTTGATACTGGAACTGGAGTGTCACTTTCTTGGCAAAATACAAGTCATTAAAAGCTTCTAACATGATTCAAAGCTATATGAAATACAAGAAATACCAAGAAAGCTGATCCCATTTTACCAATCCAAGAGTGAACTGTGCAGTATATTCAGTATATTTTGTATCACCCTGTCTTCCTCCAACTATTAATAACGCTAAACTGTTATTCACAGGAATAATTCCCTCTTACTTGCATTACTGTGCATCATAATAAATATTTTCTTTTTTTCCTGTATTTTTTTAAATTTGGTTTTACCTAAACTTTTACAGACTTCAAATCTTGCTCTGCTTTTGCTTCTCTGAATAATTTTCCTTTAGCTTTTCTTTGACTTTGAAGGTCTTCTGCTCGTGTCTTGCTTCATGATCTGAACAAAAATGACCTTTGAGGAGGCAAGCAATCTTACAGTCTTTGCTTAGTAAAGAACTGATTGAAATGCAGTATCCCATTTCCTCTGAAAATGTCTGGCTTTTTTCCCCTGCTAAGTGTTTGCCAAAAGAAGGGGAACACTTCTTACATTTCTAGCACTTTCCAGTTTCTCGATGTGTCTTTGCTGTTTGCTGCTGCTGCATCCAATCTGAAGTACTCACCATTGCTGATGGATTTCATATTATACGTTAAAGAGAGAACAAGCAAATACAGTAATAGCTTCAAATACATTGAAATGGTGGAAAAGCACAGAAGGAAATGATACCACTTTACTTGTGTTATTAGGCTAGACTGACACAGTCCCCTTCAGTGAGCCATCTGTCTTCAATTTAAATGGAAAGGTTTCTTATTAAATTATGGGTTTGCAAGGGATTCGCAGCTGTGGAACCAACCAAATCTTTTAACATCTGTTAAGTCCAGAGAGATCTGGACCTAAGGTACCTTTGAATTAATATTCTTGAAATGGTGCTTTACCTCAGGTATTCCTCTTCTGTGGTCTCAGTGGTTAATAGTACTGTCACTGTGAGCAGCATACTTTGTTGCTTAGAAATGTCTAAGGTTGGAAAATGGCCTATTAAGCAAGGATTGTACTTTACTTTTTTGTACTTTTGTTGTTCTACATTTGTTAATGGGGTTGATGTAGGGGCGCTTTGTGNAACACACAATAAATGGCTTTCACTTTCATCATAATTGGCTCGTCTGGGTGGTGTCCAAGAACTTCGCGCGCTGATCGCAAGGAGCCCCCTGTGCCGATTATAACAAACTCCGCCGGTTGACTACAGTTACCAAATGAAACTGTGGGAGGAACACCCCATGGAGAGAGTGGATTTGTATGACCTAAGAAAGCCTGCTGTTCAAATATCTCTGGGCTTTTTACCTTTCTGTGTCCATTCCAGGTTTTCAAATCTATACAAGAGCTTGAATTTTTTACAGCTGTAAGAAGACTATGACTATGCACAGAGAAGGGCATTATGTGATCACTGACATTGCTTAGTCATGGGTCTTGCTTTGCCACCAGGCAATGATAAATAGTAGTAACGATCATGGCATATGTTAAGTCAGTAATTAATGCATTTCAGACTACATCAGTTTTGCTCTTGTCAGGTTTCTACTGTTTGTTCACTCAAGAGAATGATGAGTTTACTCTTAGTTGAGCATTCATTTCAAATGTGCTTGTGTTTAGTAATCTCTTTGTTTGAAGCACGGGAAATGGCTGGGTGCTGAAAAAAATGACTAAATATTTATATAGCAGTCCAGAAAAGTCATGGCATTGTGCACAAGGATAAAGATAATTCATCTGTGATCAAAAGTCTTATTTAAAAGGTTAACAAAATGGTTACCTCCAGATATGATTAATATATCTGCGCAACAAGATTGGGCATGCATGGTCACTCCAGAATGAAGACATAACAAAACTGCTGCTGCTGTGCCATGCATTTACACAGAGACAGTTAATCCAGTGGGTCCAGCACATGTCCTAATCAACAGGTATGCATAGATCAATATTATGTACATGCACAATAACACCAGCACATCTGGAACTAGGTCTTCTGCTAGCCAAAAGGCCTGGCTGCTCTCACAGCAGGTTTTAAACCAAACAGTGAGACCCACTCAGATGTGAAGACAATGTAGGTGCAGGCAGCCAGCTGTCTTTGACATCGAGCTGGTGGGAGCAGCAGCAGCAAAACCATCTCAGCCCTGGGGGACTGAACTTAGATTGCCATGGAAGGTTGGCCAAGCTGAGTAGTGCAGCACTGGGGAAGGACAGCCACATTGCTCAGCAGGACAGGGGTTTACCTACCCAGCCAAAGCCCCAGCAGCAGCAAAAGCAGTTAACCCATGTCTCTCAGGGTCTTCATACCCTGTCTGTGTCTCCATTCTTCCTCTTTCTTCTTTCCAAGGGATATGTCAAGGGCAGTTTGGCACTGAACGATCACTGGGGCAGCACAACTAAATTTGTGCTATGATGTTAAGAAGCTGTAAGTTGGCTGGTACATCATTTTCTTTTATTGTAAAGGTCTGGTCTTTAGTCTGAGGCAAAGAGGGGAAAGGGCTTGTTCTTGCAAGGCAAGATCAACTAGATGTATGTAAGCAGTCCTGTTAAAACCAGGAGGCCTACTTGGAGAGCAAAGACAAGCACATGCAGCAGGGTTTGCGGAATCTGAGACTGCCTTTTAAACACCTGTTTAATCTAAGGACTGGATAGACAGTTTCTCTGTCAGAAGTGTTTCCCTCATCTCCAGGCAAAAAAAAAGTGGAAGGTTCTGCAGCTGCAAGTCTTAATTTCATTTTGGATCCAAGTTGTCCTACAAGAATAGTCCCAGATGTGAAGATCTCAGGGCTGCCATGCTCTGAGGTCACGTGAATCTCTCACTCCCACAGCTTCAGGTGCTCTCCCTGGCAGCCTGAAAGGTCGGGTGTCACTGGCCTTCAAAGAGTCTTTCTTGATGGGGTATGGGCCCACAGATAGCTTGCCTGGGCAAGCTGGAATGCCAGCTAGCAGACTAAACCCCCAACAGTAATCAAAGAATATACAGTGTAATAATTACATTCCCATCAGATTCTTTGGCTTCCACAAGCTGCATTGTCCAGTGATTCTGTGTGCTGTCAGAATTCCCATATTTCTAGCAAACCCTGTTTTCCTCTGGCCCTGAGTTGTGACTGAAGACAATAGAAGACATTTCATGAAGAGGTATGATCAGATTGAAAAGAAAAGATCTAAATAAATAACATATAACCAGTCCAGT